>CM062809.1:80495450-80757317 GCA_031772625.1 Pinus tabuliformis
TGATGGGAAGCCATTATCTCTTGGAGGTCATGATCTGATCTTGGAGCAGAGTTCCTTGTCTTGTGTCAAACTCGTTAAAAAATGAAACAAGGTTCCCGGAGAAAAGTTCCTTTTCTTGTGTCAAGCTCATTAAAAAATTAAACAAGATTTCATGAGCATATTTCTTTTTCCTGTGTCAAGCTCATTATAAAAATGAAACAAATCCCCTTACAATTCAAGTCTTTTATTAGATCTCATAAATTCCTAGTCGAGTCTTTCACTTGATCTGGTAAATGAACCTTCATTCCATCCCCCTGTTAGTAACCAATACTCTACTTAGGAAAATGAAATGAAGCTTGGGGCGCATGTACCTCTAATTGAGTCATTATGTTGGGGGCATGCAAAATTATTCCAAGCATAGTTTTTCTTTGTTTCAAGATTTTGTAAAAATTAAAACATTCTTAAGCATAGTTTTTCTCATGTTTCAAGCTTGTGAAAAAATTAAATGGTCTTCAAGTAATTTCAAGCATAGTTTCCCATGTTTCAATCTTGTGTAAAAATGAAACCATTCTCATCCTATCTCTCATGATTGCCCTTTTTTATCAACCTGTTTATGCCAGATGAGCCTTGGTTTTCTCATTACATCGTTACCATATGATTGGATGATCATACACTTTCACTTGGTTTTTACCCTTTCCCGTGGAACAACTATGATGAGTGGTCTTATTAGCCAACTTCTTGACCTCTACATGTTTTGAGCAGTTCCATCATGACCAGAACCAGTTACTACCCTTTATACCACTCATTCCTCCAGGTGGAGTCCTCTTTCAGGTGGTCTTATTAGCCATTCTCATCCTATCTCTCGTGATTTCCATTTTTTGTTAACCTGTTTATGCAGATGAGCCTTGGTTTTCTCATTCCATCGTCACCATATGCTTGGACGATATACACTTTCACTTGGTTTTTACCCTTTCCTAAGGAACAACTGTGATGAGTGGTCTTATTAGCTAGATCCTTGACCTATACATGTTTTGAGTAATTCCATCATGACTGAAACTAGCTGCTACCCTTCATACCAATCGTTCCTTCAGGTAGAGTCCTCTTTCAGCTCTTTTCAAACTCCCAAAATATGAAAATATTGCTGAGGACTTGTATTTTCGAAATCATTAAAGTAAATAAAAATACGTCTACTCAGTATAAGCTTAACCCTTTTCTGAACTACTTACGAAAAATGAATACCTTAGTTGAACATGGCTAAGAGGCTCTCATGGGTATTATTTTTTGCCTTTTTAGACCTAAGGGACTATCTATGAAAAGGAACATATCGAGCTTTCTTTTTCGCCTCTTTTTCAAGCTCTCTAAACATGAAAAATATTTTGGGTTATACCTTTGATGGACTCGTTAAAACATCAAACAACGATGTACTCGTCATTCATTATGAGATCGAGCCACTCCTTCTCTGGGTTCATTAAATATTCTCATAGGGAATCATCTGAAGGATGAAATTACAGATCAAACATATGTTATCCTACTCAATCTTGTTAAAATGTAAAGAGGTACTGACCGGTATGGTTGGGGAAATTGGGAAAACAGGGTACTCCATTTGTTAATGGAAGTGAGTCGATGTTGAACACGACACTCTTCCACTTCATCTTCATGGCTGTGGGGTTGGGAAATCTACTTGTCTTTTGGTTTATCATAGCTTTTCAAAGCCTCCAATTTTTGGTTTTGGGTCAATTCTTCCAAATCCATTCAGTGTTGCCGTTGTGTTCAAGATAAGTCATTTAGTCAATATCTGGTACAATACTCTTGAGCATTCATTCCATGTATTCCTTTCCTGATCCAATTTTGTATCAATATCATTCTGATCATTTTGTCTCAGATCATCATACCTATTTCATGTTGTTTATGGGGGATACATGAAGGCCCTCCTACGATGGGTCGCTTCCTGTTGACACCAGCTCATTATCTAGGAAGTTGACTTAGAAAATCTCCTTGGTACCTTGGAGCTTACATACATCAATTGCAAGTTTCCTCGCTCTCAGTGACATATTTACATCATTGGACTTTGACCAAAATATTCTGTATGGTGTTCGACATCAACTCATTTATTCACACCATATGGATTGAACTGCAGTACCTTGAGAGCCATTAACATCATCGGTGGTTTGTCTCGCATCTGTTAACGACTTATATCATTGGTTGATAATTAGATGGTGTCTACCATGTTTGACCTTTGCTCATTGATTCACATGGTTAGACTCGTACATTAGTTAGTCGTGTGAATGAGTTAGAAGACCCTAGATCTAGTTTCATCCATCCGAGCTGCAATTTCAGGAGTAATACAAGATCACAATGTATGATGGACATGATCATACAGACAATGATCCTATCATGGGTCCACCATCAGTCATCTATGGATGTGTATTTTGATCATTGTACATGTAATGTTAGCTTATGTGTCGAGTATGGGTATGCCTCCCTCAACAATGATGTCATGATGTAAATGTATTGTAACAGTTGGTGATCTCGCCGGTTGTTCTTGATCTCAACTTTTCACAAGGTAAAGCATTTCAATCATCCGCCATCATTTCTAACTTTGTGCTTTAGGGGGAAATCTGTTATAGGCCATTTTGTCACATATGGTCAATAGGTCTATAAACAAGATCATTCACATCCTTTGAACACTTTGTCATCCTTCCTACACAAAGCCCTAAGCATGACCCTTTCTAATCCCTGAGTTTTTCCATGAAAGAACCTTATTTTAGTCATTTTAAGGACCAATGCACCTTGGCCCCTCATTGACTACTAGGTTTCCCTACTTTGCACTTGAGTTGATCACCAGTAGGTTGCTTAGTGTTGGGGGTGTGTTGATTTTATAAATTTAGGAAAACAAAAGAGAATCCAAAAGCTTCCTCTTCCAGAAGCTTCAAGGATATGTTGTAACTATTTACCTCAGATAAAAGTCTCGAATCCTATCCTATCCTACCTTGCATTTTTCATCCCTTATCCCTTGAGCTCATCCTCCCTTCAAGAGTCGATCTCAAGCCTAGATTGGTAAAAGGATAAGAATTCATCAACTACCTCCTTCACCTATATATTTACTGCCATCCATAGGCAAGGGGTTTACTTTTGGAGAGTGATTCTAACCATATGCTATTGATGTGAGAGATATATTTCCATGAATTAGGGTGATCAGAGGTGCACTTTGTGACAAGGAAAGGATAAGTCAACTTGGAGGATATCTTCTACAATATCAACACCTATTTTTGGTTGTGACTCACTCCATTTCTATTAATGCAAAGAGTTATTTGTTTTCCTATATATGGTGTTATGGTTTCACGTATTTCAATACCATGTCGATCTATTGAATAAAGTGATTAGATGATTCTACATAGATCCCATAGATCATTGGTTTGTGTTGTCTGATTGTGCATGTTCTAATTATAGCGATTATAGCTAGGATTGGAGCACACAAGCCAAGGAAGGAGCGAAGCATACAACAAATTACAGGTAGGCTTCATCCCGTTATCTATTTACTTTAAGGAAAAAAATAGTCTCCTTGTCTTTCTGTTGTTCTAGGTTAGTTCACTAGGCCCAAGGAAGATACTTTTGTTCGCAGTCGTAAATTCTGTATAACACTCCCTAGTGCATGGCACAGTTTCTATGGACAATCCTGCTCCCCTTTCCTCTTGCAATAGTGACCTATCTCCATCAAGCCTCCTCCTCTTCTAGAGTTTTGCATGGCATAGTCTCAATGAGCTATGAAGCCATCCTTTTTCTCTTGCAAGTGTGCTCTACGCCCAGAAGGCCTCTACCTCTATCCATTGTGCATTGTTGAACCATAGTTAGAAAATTTGCATGAAACATTATATACTAGATGATTTTGAGCTAATATTTGCTTGCCATGAGTGATCTATACTTGCAAGCGTTCGATAAAGCATGGAAAAGATATATGAGGATATTTGTTAAGAAAGGCTACCCACGGAAGAATATTGAAGACAAAAGGCACAAAGGAACCTTATTGCGACAGTTGAAGGAATGATGGATTTAGATGATCAAAGTGACTCATGAAGACTCAATGATTTCTCAAGGCCCTTTGGAGGGTAGAAGGCAATAACAATGTAAGATCTATTATGAGTATTGAAGACATTGGTAACGTCACTTCTCAATAAAATCATTGTTACATGTCACTATGAGTCCAGGTCATCAATGTATATGACTTGTCACTTGTCGTCACATAATGATGTGGAAAATGACGATGCAATTTTGGAAAATATTGCAAATTTAAATATGTGGAAGTCCAAGAGTCACATATGGACAAAAGAGTCACATGGAAAAGTCCAAAAGTCATATAGAAGTCCAAAGGTCACATTAGAAGTCCAAGAGTCATGAGGGTAGTCCAAGAGTCATGAGGAATATGAAAGTTTATTCCTCTTGTTATAAAAGAAGCCTAATTGATCAAGCAAAATACTTTTCACCTTGGATTCTCCATCGAGGAATTAGAGAGAAGATTATTCTTTTGGAGAGCAAGTAGTGGCTTAATGCTCCAATATTGGAGCTAGTGGTGTCTCATTGTATCAATTCATCTTGGAACTTTTGCTTAATATTCGAAGCTCATTGAGCCAACACACTTTCATGCATATATCGTGAATGTAATAAGATTATTCTTTATATGTTTGCAATATGTGTTTTGTTCATATGTACTAAGGAAATTGAAATATTTCATTGACTTTGGTGCTCATCTTGTTGAATGTATGCTGTAATTTGATCATTATGTTCATGTGAAATACTTCACTAGATAGTTAATGATTCATTAATACGTATGTGCGTTTGTCTTTATTGGAACAATACTAATACTTTTCTTCTAAAGGCTCACTTTCTCTTCCCTTCTGGTGAAAGAACCTGGATACATATTACAATTGAACACTTCACAAAGCATACTTACTTGCTCATTCAAAAGTAAATGTGTGTTTCTCTCTCATGCTAACGACTGCATCCAAGGGAAATATTTAAGTATATGGAAGCTGGGACACATTTCTGGATGGGGATCCTATAAAAAATGGTGTGAGGTGTAATTGGGAATTTATATTAGGGAGACCCCATGTATGTTAGTGGTATACAACAACATCAACATGTCCCCAATGAGGCGGGGTATAAGGAGTTGGAACTCGAACTACTTGAGCCTATGCTAGACTGTCCTTGTCAACCCCAAAAACCTCCCATGTTGGAAGCAAAGAAAGAAGAGGGAGCAGGAGATCCTATTAAACTATTGCTTGAGAAAGCCCTCACACGAAAAAGGAACAAGATGATGGATAATTTTTCACATATCCTTTAATGAATGTCAATAGGTGACACATCTTCATAAGTGGACGCATTGGAGGCACTACCCTCTTCAAGGTACAAGTTAATTTTGATATTCATATATTTGAAGGATAAATAGATGTGAATACTGTAGGAAAATGGTTAAATCTACTAAAAGGGCATTTTTAGTTTTGAATTTTTCTAATAGAGACAAGATCACCTTTGCACTTCTTAAGGTTGCCCTCCATGTCAAGGATTGGTGGGACATTTTCAATGAGAAAAAGGCCATGGAGGAATTTGCATTGTTTATAGTCACACCCACTTTAGAGTCTTTTAGGGATGCTATTAAGGAATAACATTACTTTGTTGGAAGTTATGAAGGCTGGTACATGAGATGGACCACACTATGATGGAGTGGGACCAAAAAATGCTAAAGTTCACAATTATCTTCCATACCTTACGAACCAATTTGGGTATCAAAGACTCCAAGAAAAATCTAGTGCTCAAGTACCATGGTTATCTACATAGATACATAAAAAAAATGGATTTTTTTGACATCTCATCATTTGGCACATCATACTAATATGCTATCAAAGTTAAGCAAAAGTTTAAATATAAGAAGTGAGACTTTAGATCTTTGAATCCCTCATAGGAGAAGCAAGGCAAGGGCATCCCCAAATCGTAGAAAGGATAGAGCCAGGTTGGAATACCCAAGAAAACCCATATAATTTGCAAACAAAGAAAGAAAACGGAAGACAAGGAAAGACATGGGAAAGTGATGCGAGTTACACAAGAGTCCCTCTCATAACACTAATGGATGTCACACAAGGCAGTCATTGGTGGCTAAGCTAAAAGCCTCAAATTTAGATGTATATTCTGACTCTGAATCATACCTAGATAAGGAGAAGAACATCATTGATGCAAAAACAAATGCCATCATTTCCACTACCAAGTTACAACAAAGTAAGCCCAAAGACCCAGAGGAAGGTGAGCACCTCATTCACTCATATATGTTAATAAAGGGTGCTCAACTACATTTCATTATTGATAGCGAAATTCAAAAGAGCCACATCTCAGTAGAGGTCATCAAGCGGTTGGACCTACTGACAACATGACACTTGTAGACATACACCATGAAGTGGCTCCACTAAGGGCAAGATGTCAATGTTAACCAACAGTGTTGCCTACCCTATGACATCAAGCCCTTCAAGGATGAGGGATTATGTGATATTGCTCCCATTGAATTTTGTGATGTTATTTTATTCCAAACATACTTATGGAAGTTTCATGTTGTATATGAGTCTAGACCTCATAGTGTTATTGTTACATTAGGCAGAAAACTATACATGATACTAGAGGTAGCTCCACCCACTACCATTTCTTTGATCTTTGCTAAGAAATGCAATAAGGTCATCTCCTAGATTGGGAAATTTATATTATTCTTGATTCACTCTCAAAGTAAGGAGAATATTGTGTCCACATCCATGGCCTCCACATAGGCCCCATATATGCACATAAGTAAGTGGATAAGGTTGTGGAAGAATACAATTTGTTTTTCTCCTCACCCACTAGGGTACCTCTGCATTGTCTAGTTAAGCATTCAATCAATCTGATCCCCGACAAACCTCTTCTCAAGGGGCCAATATACAACCACTATCTTTTCGAAAATGAGGAAATAAAGCACTAGATCCAAGAGATTCTCCAAAAAGGGCACATATGACAGAGTTCCTCACCTTATGGGAGACCAATTTTACTCATGCAGAAGAAAGACAAGACCTGGCAATTTTATATTGATTACCAAGCCTTAAACAAAATCATAGTCATGAATCAATACTCAAGTCCTTGGATTGATGACCTTATTGATTAGATCAAGGGGGCCAAGTACTTTAATAATATTGATTTGAATTTTGCCTACCACTAAGTCCCAATATAACCAATCGATGTATGGAAAATTGTTTTCAAATGCAAGGAGGGTCTTTTTGAATGGTTAGTCATGCCATTTGATTTGACAAATTCTCTAACAACTTTCATGAGGTTGATGGATGATATCTTGTAAGATTTCACCAATTATTTTGTGGTTGGGTATCTCGATGATATCCTCATCTTTAGTAAGAGTTGGAAAAAACACTTGCAACATATTCAACATGTCCTTCACACTATGCAACAATACAAGCTATGTGCTAACTTGGAAAAATGTTCCTTCGACATGAACTAGGTCCAATAATTAGGATACATTATTGATGAGAAAGGTGTGCATGTGGATCCAACAAGGATCCAAGTCCTTGGCAAATTTCCAACCCCAACGAATCTAACACAACTTTGTAGCTTATGAGGCACTTGCTAAATTTTACTAAATGTTTGTGTTGGGGTTCTCTTATATCACTTGGCCCTTAATGCAAGTGACCAAGGGAGGAGCAATTTTTTTTTTTTTTTGGTCTGAGTCACAACAAGAGGCATTCAATGATCTAAAACACTTCATTTGCTTTGCAATAGTCCTCACTATACCAGACCTGCAATAGCCATTTTAGATTGAGATAGACACCTATGACTATGCTATTGGTGCAGTCCTCACTCAATAAGGACATTTGGTGGAATACCATAGTGAAAAAATATCTGATACTATCTTGAGATATCCCACCAATGATAAGGAGATGTACTCGATCGTGAAATCTTGCCAACAATTAAAGCATTATATTCTAGGGAAGGAGATGATCATCCACACTGATCATGAGCCTCTAAATTTTATGAAGACACAATGGAAGTTACAAAATGACCACCATCATAAATGGTCCAAATAACTACAACAATTCCATTTGAACATCAAATATAAGAAGGGTAGCACCAATCATGTCACAGATTGCCTTAGTCACCCCTAGTTGTGGCGCTAACCACTATTCTTAACTGTTATGGGCATGAGACCTCTAGGTGGTCACAATTATACAACAATGACTCAAAATTCCATGCCACATACTATATGTTGATGGCATGAAAGAAAGTACCAAAATTCCACCTCTAGGATGCACTGTTGCACTACCTGATCCACTTTTATATTTCTTCAAGTGAGCATGCCAAGTTGATCTAGGAGGAAAATTATAGTTGGGTGGCAGGGCACTTTGGTGTGAAGGAGATAGTAGTAGTACTTCACCAATATTTCTACTGGTGAAAGCTTTGAAAATATGTGCAACAATATATCTGATCATGCATCACTTGTGCCATTACTAAACCAACCATCAAAAAACAGGGTTCGTACAATACTCTAGTTACCTCAAACAAGATTTGGGAGTGAGTATCCATGGATTACATGTCAAGTTTTCCATCCACCAATATTGGAAATGATTGTGTATTTGTAGTGGCCGATCGATTCTCAAAGATGGCCATTATGGCACCATGCAAGAAGAGTGTCACATCTAAAGCCAGTGCTAAACTCTTATTTGAGCATGCTTGGGTCTATTTTGGGATACTTAGGCCATGATTTTAAAGAGGGAAAACAATTTGCTCGACAAATTTTGGTCTGACCTATGGTGTCTCATGGATACCAAGTTGACCAAATCGACTTTCATCTGGAATCAGATGGAAAATTAGAAGTGGTCAACATGATGATTGTGCATATCTTGCGCATTTACAACCCCAAGAACTTGCGTACATGGGATGAAAAATGTCCATACGTTCAACATAGCTATAACAAATCCCTCCATAGCTCTATTTTCCATATTCCTTTTCATGTGTGATTGGGGTTCCAACCATTGGCCCCCATTGATGTAGCTATTCCCATTACATCTTTTCCGACTGAGTCCTTCCATGCTTGGATGGAGGAAGACAAGGAAACCAATTTTTTTGAGTGGATCCAACACCTCCAACAACATGTCCATGATATCCCATAGACAGTGAGTTCCAAGTACAAGCAACTGTATGACTAGCACATGGTTCCACATAATTTTTAGGTTGGTGATAAGGTGTGCTTATGCTTCCAGAAAGAGCACCTCACGTGACCTAATAGGATGATTAGATAAATTCAATATGGGTCGTACACGATCATAAATGTGGTGGGTGGAAATGATTCTAAATTAAGCATCACCCCATTCCTTGGCTTCCACAGAATGTTCAATGTGGAGATGCTTCAACATATTATCCACCTTTGTCGGAAATTTTGGAGGAAGCCGAGAAATTAGCCCCTACAAACATTAATATTATCTAAAATAAATAGGCTATGGTGGATCAGATCATTGACACTAATATAAAGGATACCTTCCAACAACACATCCAACTCTACCAATTGTGAAGGCCGGGCAACTTCTTCACTATTGTAAGTGGCTCACCATGAGCCAAATTCAATAGAAGTTTTCCCATTTGACGGGGGCACTCAACGCAATGGAGAAAATGGCTTCTTAAGGGGGGTAGGAGTGATCCAGGTGGATATTTGTGACAATCCACCTACTCCACTAGCTCAAAGGAAAATTCTTCATCTTCGTAGTTCTTTTTTTACAATTTTTTGCTTCCTAAACTTCTATGACTGTTTTGAGGCCCTAAATCATGCATTTTTGATGTGGTAGGGATCTAGATTTTAGCCATAGGTAGAGCCTAGGTCAGTTTGAAATGTGTAATTATTTTCTATACATTTACAATGGGCTACTGATTATTCCAAACACATATTGTATGTAAAATTTATTCCCTTGGGAAGTTAATGTATCAACTAACCCCAGTGGGGCCCACAAGGCTTTTGGCGTTTTATCTCCTAGGGTTAGGTTTTTAGATGTTTAGAGTTTACTCATTGTTTCTAATGTTTAAAAGGGCATTTTGTCCTCATTGTAATTCATTCTAGCGAACGCACGTATCTGTCACATCTCTTCTTAGAGATATGCTGCCACCATTTGAGCTAGTTTGTTTCATTATGCATTATTATAGTTTCAACACCTTCCATTTATTAATAGAAGTAAATTTTCGTTATATCTCTGGGTTTTCGTTATAAAATTTTATTTCAATTTGTTCCCTTCATAAATCTAGATTGACTAAAGTGTCTCATAGCTTCACAAAAACCTTCAATTGCTTTCTAATTGATATTGTAATCTCCATTGTATAAAATATGAAAAGCACAATCCTTCATTTCTTATTGGGTTTTCCTACATTGGATTTCCTACGGGAAGTATTATGTTTTGTGTCTTTCCTATTGTAATTATACTTTTTATCTCACAATATGGGTGGTGTGTAATAACATATTGATGATGGTGAGTTAATATTTAAATTTTGAAAGATCAAGTAGCAGATATTTTCAAGAGTGTGGTCCCTCCTATGGCCACTCTTGAGAATTTTTTTTTTCCCTTTTTTGAAGAAACTTGAATCTCATATGAAACTAGAATATCACGAAGGATTGAGGAAAGAGAAGGAAGAAGAAAGGGAGCTTTGGTTACCAATAATCTTAGCATCTATTTAGAGTGAAAGTTAAGGTCCATATCAAACCTATAAAGGTGAGTTAGATGTAGTTAATTTGAAGAATTAGTTGCAGCAATTATACGTCTATTTCAATGTCCATAATGTAGAAGAGGAGCAAAAAATATTTTTTTCTATACTCAAGCTCAAAGGTTAGCTACATACTTGATGGGAGAGCTATATTGAGACCCCTAGGTTGTGGGAAGACCTACTATTAACTAAGTTGGAGATTTTGAAGACAATCTTGAGTCATAGTCCTACCATATTGGGTTTGGAGATGACCAGAGGATTAGGGTGGTATTAATACCAACAATTCCAAGGAGATAATGTATAAGAGTACACTACAAATTTCCAAAAGAAATCCATAAAGTTGAGGATAAATTCCAAGTACATGGTCATAAAGAACCCGAGATAATCACATAAGAAATGAAGTAATACTATTCAAGCTTAACATGGTCATGAAGAACCTGAGTGGCCTTTATAGTCACATAGGAAAGGAAGTAATGCTATTCAATCCTAAGTCCATGAATTTGTATTATATCTAGGCTCAATGCATTTAATATAATTAGAAAAGGGGAAATTAGGTGATTTGAATAAATAATACTAACATGGAGCTTCCACTAAGGGTGACAAGAAAAGAGGAAATGGGGAATACAAAGAATATTTCACTACACATGTGTGCAAGGACCCTAATAATAAATGTGACCATTGCAACGATGATTATCACATTAAGAAAAATCTTGCATGTTAGATGTAGAGATAATTCCTAAGAATCAAGAGTAGGAGTGGTCCAAGAAGAAGAATCTTTTAGTGGAAGGAGAAAATGACATAGAAATAAAGATATATATGGACAAGAAACTTATCTGTACAACCATGTAGAATTATATGAACTTGATTAGCCTCCAGAATGAATAGGAGAAGGAGATGAAGAATTTATTCCATATAAAAATTTAGATTAAGAAGAATAGGGTAGACGCTTTGTCTGAATTTGGTTTTGTTGACGGTACTGGACGTTGCCAAAATTATAAGGGAATCTCCCTGATGTGAAGTCCCAATTAGACCTCTCACCATTTGGTGTAGGAGCCCCATCCAGTCATATGGTCCGACCATTGTTGGAAATATTTTAAAGACATGCCTTGGTTATGATCAAACATAAGAGAACACAACACCTCTTTGGGGCAACAAGAATGTGAGCTTTGTGAGACACCTAATGTAAGGTGTATGAGGGAAAATTCCACGACTGGTAGGGAAAATGAGCCACCAGTTAGAAAAGTAATAGTACTATCCTAAAGGGGGACCCGGGTAGAAAGTTAAAAGCTTGTTGGATACCTGCAGATTAGTCCACATAATAAACAACAATCGTTAAAGCATAACAAAACTCATTCAATAATATCCATAGCTAAGAAATGAATTATTTCATTAACTTATTATGTAATTAAAGAAACATATACCATAAACATAACCAAAATAGTCCAACTATATCTACGATACATCTATGAATAAGTGCCGGCTCATCGAGCTTCTGATTAAGAGTGCAAGATCCCAAGCACACTATTACATAGATGAAACAATGTATCCAATAGTGGAACATGAAACCACAACTTACTTCTCCAAAGAATTATCTGTCTCTTATGTATTATAAGAGAAGCCAAGGCAAGAACTCTAGAACCCAATCCCTCAAAAAATCCCTTTTCTTGAGTTATCAGGAGCCATTTATAACAAGTAACAATGACCTTTGAGCTTCCTCATGACTCTTTGACTTCTATGATTGTTCGTATTCTATACATGACTCATTACATTCCAATGTGTGTCTATTCACATTCCACATGTGTCCCTTGGAATTCATTACATATCATTTATTACATGAGATAAATTACAAATGAGATGACAACTATATAAGACAAAATAGATAATGGAACAAAGACTCATCAAATTTATAAGTCATTTTCTTCCTCATGGAGCTTAGTTGTAATGTAAGTGTGCCAAGATCTGAACTCCATGGAGATGGATTTGACCCCAACTTGCAAGTCCCTAATGTAGTGCATCTATACCTCCATTGCCTTAGTCAATATGTTCTCAGAGTTTGACTGTACATTATTACACAACCATGAAAATTTTCATATGAGATTTGATTGGTGTAATGACATATTGCAGAATAATTCCTTTAGTTACCTCTAAGCCTTCCTTTTCCGTTTCCTGCTTGATTTTCTCGATATATTTCCTGATCTTCGGGAAGATTATCTCCCTTCCTCTGGTTACTTCAAGTATACCTATTGAAGGCATCCATTGCATCTGTGTTAGAGACTCAAAACCATTATGCAGTGAATTATATTCAACAATAGTACTAATCGACTGTTATCCAAGGTGCATGTAGTTTTGATTGTGGAGTATCATCTGAACTCTATCTATCTTTGCATCAATCCTGTCTTCATTTTCCAAATTTTGTGACGCATCTGGATACTTGGAAGCCCTCACCTGCAGCTGGTCAACTACTCTATTTATCACTTTTAGGAGTTTCATCACATCCTGTGTTTTCTTCTGAATTCTAACAAGAGACCACCACTTTCTGTAGAAGAATGATCTCATTGTATAATCATGCCATGGTGTCCTCCATTGGCCCTGATTATTTCTGCATGGCTTAGTGCAATTCTACAATGTTGAAACTTTGTGATGGTAACTGTTGATTTCAACACGTACTTATTATTATCTTGGGACGCTGTAGAAAATGCAACATTTGCTGCCATAATAGCTCTATGATTCCTTTTGGTGTTGGAGCTTATCACATTCTTGATAGAAGCTGAGACTAGATTTTGAGGATCCTTGGGTAAGTATCTATTCTTCTGTTGCACAATCCTTTTCTTAAGTTGATCAAACATTGCACTTCATACAACCATGACTCTACCTACCTGTGGAGGTGTGATCCCCATTTCCCCAAATGGAAGATGACCACCTGTAAGGGGAGGTTCCTCTAGAGTGCCTGGTTCATCATCCATGGGTTGGATGGTATCTTCTTCCTCCAACTCTTCTTCTTCAATCTCCTGAGTCAACTATTCTTATTCTAGTCTCTACATTGCTTCCTCCTCCTGAAACTTCCTCTGTTGTTATTCCTCTATTCTTTGTCTCTCTTCTTCTTCTTGTTGCTTCTAGAGAAACTAATCTTGCCTGCTCTTCTCCTCCTCTTCTTCTACTTCTCTCCTATCTTGCTATGCTTGATTAAATCCTATGTTTAAAGGAATGAATTTCCATTTCTTTCTACTCTCGCCTGTCAATTCATGCCTAATCCTTTTCTTAGGAGATACTTTACTCTCTTGACGGGTTATCTCTTCCTCCTCTTGTACTTGAAAGTCTTGAGATAGTGGATCTTGGGGTGAATTGGTTTCCATACATGGATGTGCCTTCATGTTTTAATTGTACTAGTTCTTTATCTTCTCATCTTCTGCTGTGGACATTGATGAGTACCCCATATTGTGACCAATACTTTCATAATGTTGTTTGATCACTCTCCTAGGATCATATCCATGGAATTCCTTAGTGTCGAAGTGTAGGTGATATAGCTCCTGTATCTCTGTTGCTATTACTTTATGTCTCTCTAACTCATATAATCTGATCCTCAATGGGAATGTGGGCCAAGGGGCTTTCTTCCTCTTGTGAAGAATTCTTGACAATCCCTTGTCCAACTAATTTGATAATTCTTGCGTGACCACTTTATTGGTCACAAATCATGGCATAATATGGGGGGATATTTGAAAACCAAAACATCTGATGTATGCACCCTCGAGAGCTGCAAACCCGTCCATGATATGGCAGAGTGACGCCTTCACTTGATTGGTCATGTAAGGAGGATAAATCTCAAATATCATATGAAAGATAACTACAAAGGAGTCCTTGACTACTATTTCATATGCGCCTCTGAAGCATGATTCTGACAACACTCTGTAGTGAGAGTAAACTGGGAAATTGTCTTGAGGGGTCCAATTCTATTACATTTCAGGAAACACATACTATGCACATATTCCATCTAAAAGAAATGAAGACATGAGAATTATAGGCCCTGATTTTCCCTCAAATATGCTTTTACTTGACCCACATGATACTGCAACTCAAATGACAATATATTTATCCAATTGAAATCTTTACAACGAGTTACCACAATATGGAACATATATATCCACTTTTTTTCAAACACCCCAGAGTTCTTGCGCCCATGCAACCGACAACACATGGCTATCAGATACTAACATACATCTATAAGAATCTTTGTTGGATAGACTATGAATGGGTGATGGTGAAACTTGGCAGGTTCTCGATACCATGATAGAGTTCAGTGTTTTCATATTCTATGGGCTTGAGCATCTTGTAATATGTCTGCATGTCTTCTCCATAATAGGTGGCAAGATGACTGCCACTCTCGCTGTGAAGCATAAGATAAGAGTCATCCATGTGTGTAATAATCCACCTAATTACTTCCGTACAGGGGATAACCAGGAATATGCATGCGATCGTATGAATCTTGGACCTCTTGATATTGATGTACATTGGAAGGTCCTCTAAGTCCTCAGGAAATTGTTTCTACATGAATGTATTGTATATCTTTCTCCATGTGACCTCAGTAGACTTATCAATAAAGTGTTGTGTGTCTACATATATTGGAATGTTTGACTTTGTAATTTCAATAAGTTCCTCAGTGCTTGCTTCTAAGAGTTCTTTAGAGGCCACTTTATAAGGTGACATGGCTCCAACAGATGAAGATAAGGTGACAATACTTATAGCATGAACACATGTTTATGGCAACACACTCATAATGACAATAATTAGCTTAAAGCAACCTACTTTTTGAAAATATTTGTAAATCATGTACAAAGAGCCATCACATATGAAAATATATGAATGAAAACACAAAACCACTTTCATACATGAGAAAATAGATGTGCAAGCTAGGAGGGTTCACTTTCAAAGCACGAAGGATTGTAAGGGGTTATTCAAGGCTTTGCAGTGCACTCATATGCTCAAGCGAGTGAAAGCAAACATCAAGTGCACACTGGTGCACTATGCAGGGGTGAAGGGGTGAGATGTTGGGCCTTGAAGCCATCATAATTCACTCATGTGATCAAGGAGGGAAAGAGGGAACACTATCTCACTTCTAAGGGACTAAGAAATGGGTTGACTAGACTTCAAACCTTCACAATGCACTCATGCACTCAAAGGAAAGGAGGGCACATTAGCACACTCTGAAAGGATGAAGGAATATGCTTCAAGTTTTAATGGTGCACTCATGTGCTTAAGGGAGGGCATATTTCTTAGTGGTGAAGAAATACACTCAAGAGAAAAACTTGGTCATTCTCGGTGCAATTTTCAAGGTTGATCGATCTTTAAGGTCTAGAAGTGTGCTCTGCCTATTGGAAGATCAAAAACAAGTTTTAACAACAATATTTGATGATAAGATGAGGAGAAGAAAGATCTTCCAGGTTATATAGAAGCTATTGCACTCTTGGTGGAATATGAAAAGGTTGAAGAATTTAAAGGGTTTCTGCATGAAACAATAGATTAACACTTGCAACATGAATATTGAACATAAATTTCGACAAACAACTGAAAAACTAAGAAAAGACAACAAGAAAAGCAAGAACGGTAGTGAAATCATGAAAGGGAACGAAAATATTCGACATGAAAAACATACTTGTAGCGTTTCTTGATGAAGAGTTTCTTGATCTCCAATTGTGCGCTCAACTCATGAGAATTATTATGTAAAATAATGATTAACTGGGTTGATTTAAAGAAGTTTACATGCAAAAATAATTCATTCATGACCATCACTTTTCAATTAGTGAAAGGATTAGTTATGGGAAGTTAAGTGGACTCACATTTTCTAGGAGTGTGCCCAAATGCAAAAATATGGCTCATACATGTTCCCAAGAAGAGGTCATGTCTTCGCCACAAAGGAGTGTGCTCACGTAGGGTGCACTTGCTAAGCATGAAGTCGTGTGCTCAAGGAGGGCGCACTTATTCAACCTGAAGGAGTTCTTTTAAGTTGAGCACATTTCTTCACCTACTTGGAGTGCACTTTTGCTTTTATGAGTGATTTTCTTGGTTTTGTTTTCTTTTTTCTGTGCTTTTGAGTGTTTTTCGAGTGTGTGCATGGTGAGAAGGCAAGTTGATAAGTTAAGATAAGTAATGAGTTCACCCAACCATGAAGTAAATAACTCAAGTGATTATAATGGTTAAGTGACGACGAGTGACGACGCTTAGGAAACATTAACGTAGGAGGATGTTAGACTAGGAGAAAACACACAAATATCAAATCAAACAACATGAAGACATAAAGGATCTTGAAATGATAGTTGATGCAGGCTCGAAAATTAACATAGATAAAATTTTTTGAGTGTCATTTTCGCCTCGAAAACAAGTTCATAGTCAAAACTCATTTCAAAGTCCTAGTGAGTAAGCTTATTTTAGAGATTCATGATCATATTCATTCATATTATCCCAACCCTAGAGCTTTCCACAAATTTTTTTTTCTTTAGGCACTCCTAAGCATGCAACATTGTCTTGCTTCAGATTTACTGGCTTGACTATCCTAAGCTTAATTGCAAGTATATTACACCTTTTTCACTTTTAAAATATCTATACCTTCTCTCTAAATTCAATGTTTATCACTTCAATAATTCATTAACATATAGGTCAATAATCCAACCATAACTTTAAAACATCCAAGTGATAAGTTCAACACTTAATTGACTAATAGACTAAAACGAACAATAAGATCCCACATAAATAGACCTCACCACTACACTATTAGGGTAGTGCCCAAGGTGGGTGCCTAGCATTATTAATGAAAATATACAACAAAAAGAGGACACATATGATTTCAACCGTTTTGTTATGAAACCAGCTCAAGAAAAGATAGAAAAGATAGATCAACGCCTTAGAATTCAGCCTCTTCGAGGGGGAAACCTCCTTTACATTACATAAATGAACAATTCTTGGATCATTCAAATGACAAAACCTCCTTTCTATATATAGGAGTCTAAGGAGTCACAATATAATCCAACCGACCTAACAATAATAATATAAAGCCACAATAATAACAATAGTGGGCTTCTCTGGGGCACAATAGTAACAATATGGGCACTACATGGGTACATCAATATAATAAGTGGGTTATACTAATAACAATAAAGGGTTACACTAGTAGTATAGGGGCCTAACATGCCCCTCTCCTTCAGAAAGCGTTGTCCTCAACGCTTGAGTAGTTCTTGATGCTTCTGTATAAAATTCTTGTCATCCCATGTGGAATCTTCAGCGGGTAAGTTCTTCCACTTGATGAGATACTCTGAAATTGATCGATTTCGTAGCTGTCGGGTTCTTGTTTCTGTGACTGCTCCAGGTTCTAATATGATTTTTCCTTCCTCTTCAATTTGTGGCAATATTGTTTGAATTGGGATCTTTTGCAACTTTTGAATAAGTGGCCATACTTCTTCGTCCTTCTTCCATTCTTCCCTTGCTTCGTTTATCCAATCTGGTTGGATAATATAAATAGCACAAAACAATGCTTCCACATCCTCATCCTTGAAGAGTCTTCCCATTCGGTAAGGTCGCCATTTTTTAAGTGCATGTAGTATTGCCAACATTTCCTTCTCATAAATAGGTTGCTTGAGATGTAGCAGTAAAAATACCCAATTACCTACATCAAAACATTTTTCACTACGATGTTGATCTACCTGTTGTTTCGTTTGATTTTGCACCGAAGTGACGTTATCCTTTAAAAGTTGGAGAACTTGTTGTTGATGCTCGATGTGATCTTTCACTGCTTGAACCTTTTTCTTCTTCATATGTCCTTCTATCTCTAGAGTTTGAGGAGTGGTAATTTCTTCCAATCCTTTACACTATATGGTAGGATTCATTTCTTGATGCTCGATGTGATCTTTCACTTCTTGAACATTTTTCTTCTTGATATGTCCTTCTATCTTGATAGTTTGAGGAGTGGTAATTTCGAACAATGAATTACAAGATATGGTTGGATTCATTTCTTCTTTCTCGATGTGATCCTTCAATTCTTGCACCTTTTTCTTCTTGATATGTCCTTCTATCTTGAGAGTTTGAGGAGTGGTAATTCTTGCCAATGCTTTACAAGATATGGTCTGATTCATTTCTTCTTTCTCTGGGGTGGGGTCCTGGCGTATATCTTCTTCTTTTGATGTTTCTTGATCCTTTTCTTCCTCCTCTTCATATTCTATGTAAAATAATTTCTTCTCAGCACACTTATGACCTTTAGTGCATTTGCTATCACAATTGTAACAAAGCCCTTTTTCTCTTTTTTCTTCCAATTGTTGTGGTGTAACCCTTGTAGGTTGTGGAATGCTAGGAGAAACAACACTTCCATCTTTATAGTTGTGAGGGGTACGCTTCCTGGTTTCCATAATTTTACTTTCCACTATGTCACAAAGCCCTTTTACTCTTTCCAATTGTTGTGGTGTTTCTCTTTGTATCCTCATAATGTGATATCATTTCCTCCGTGAAAATTGACCACGTAACAAGTTGTTTACGAGAACAAAGCCCTTTGTACCATAAAAATTGATCTGGTTCTAAATATGAAGATGCAATACATACCTTTTGTAACAGTTGTACACCATGTAGATCAAAATATTGCTCCATTTGAAGTATCCAATTTACTGGATCCTTGCCATCAAACTTCCTCATCTTGCTTTTTCTTGATTTTAGGAGCTCGACCTTGAAACGACTGTAACTCTATACTTTTGGATCTTTAAGTTCTAAAATTGCAACTTGTAGTAGCCTTCTGTGTCCTCTTCCCAATGCCACTAGTCTTATCCAAATTGGATTCTCCAAGAAAGAGTTATGCACAATCTCCCGCCGTGACCTGATTGTAGACTAGTTAAGTAGAGCGAAATTGTATGAAGTGCCACGTGTCACTATTTCAAGATTTGACTCTGAAAAATATATAAAAGAAAACTACAGTCCTTCCTCTTTCTGTACCTTCTTGCGAAATTTCAATCCGATGCTCAGAAAGAAAGTTATGACGATTTTCCCCAGGTCACCTATTTGGAATGTAATTCAGGAGTTTGCAAAAAGACCAAATTCCTCAGATCATATCTCCGCAAATATCGTGCGAAAAGATCTGAAATTTGGACCAAAGGTTCAGCGCAGTTTCTTCTCAAATGGGTTTTTTTTGCGACTTCTGAAACGTCACAGGAAAACAGTTATAGCGAAAATTCCACGATGACTTGTTTGGAGCAACGAAACCCTAGAATCCAAAGCTTTGATACCAAATGTTATGAAACCAGCTCAAGAAAAGATAGAAAAGATAGATCAACGCCTTAGAATTCAGCCTCTTCGAGGGGGCAACCTCCTTTACATTACATAAATGAACAATTCTTGGATCATTCAAATGAAAAAACCTCCTTTCTATATATAGGAGTCTAAGGAGTCATAATATAATCCAGCCGACCTAAGAATAATAATATAAAGCCACAATAATAACAATAGTGGGCTTCTATGGGGCACAATAGTAACAATATGGGCACTACATGGGTACATCAATATAATAAGTGGGTTATACTAATAACAATAAAGGGTTACACTAGTAGTATAGGGGCCTAACACGTTTCATACACCTCAATTTACAATAGTACAAATATACTAAGGTCCTCCTACCTTAATGAAACCCTACTTGCACCTACCAACTTTTGAACAACTTGAATGTCTACCTCCTATAGATCCTATTCTTCAACAATGTCCTTGGAATAGTTTTTCCATCTCTTGGAAACTTTCCAAGTCATCCCTAGCCTTGAATACCCTAAGATTGTTATGTAGGTTTCCCAAGAACACTCCAAACTCAAGTTGCTCCATTAAATACTAGACCATCCATTTTATGAATGATTAATAGCTCTTTAAGGCCATAGAGTCTCATGACCTCTACCTTAAATGGGAGAGGTGTCCAACCATTTTCCCATAAATGGGGTGTCTTACCACCAGCTCTGACGATAAATATACTTGTGGCCGTCATACTACCCACTCAACTATTAGGAAGTTATAATCAAGTCCTTGAATGATGTCCAACATGCTCTAGATGACACTTTACACTTCGATGGTCATGGCCTCCAAATGGAATTCCTACTTCATGGGTGGTGTTGAACCCCCAAAATTTACTCTTCATGGTGCTTTGTACCCTTGAACCAAGGAGTATCTAACCACTTGTGACTACATTCTTACCAAAATGTGTCAATCATCGAAGCCATTCTAAGTTGTGTTATCCAACCTATATAAGAAGGTCAAATCATAGCAACACTTAGCCTTTTTCCATGTTTTCAACTCTATAATTGCCACATGTTTCTACCAAGTAATTCAACAATTAGGTACACCTCGCTATGCTTGATAATATTTTCCCATGCTCACATGATCTATCATTTTCACTTGGACATCACATGCTGTGACACTTGTATAAAATTTACTAAATGATCAAGCAAGGGTGCCTATCGCTAGTTGAAGGAAAAGGTCTTACATACTCCTCCACTTAGTGGTTTTTTTATCTCAGCTATGTCTACAAGAACTGCAATGTTCTCTTCAAAGTATAATATTTAGATTTTCGTTCAACCAACAAGTATCACATCCATCCATAGTTAACTCTTTAAATTGCTCCATGATGGAACTACAAGAATCACCATTATAGTTACGTTTAGCTCCAAATTCAATTCCTCAATGGATACTAGTTTTCATAAGACAATTTGAGTAGCTAATTCAACTTCACACCCACTTTATGAATTTTCATCTTCTCATTATTTTATGGAACTTAACTACCTTTTCTTAAATACCATGTCAAAGTTCTATTTGGATGCTTATTCAACCTTTTTCTACCACCAAGACACCTCTGCAACTCTAAATATTATAACATATCATGACATATACTTATGCAAGTTGCAACTTTGTCCACCAGTCGCCCTATGTTTGAAGAGTGGAATGTCTATTATTAAATAACATCTTTAAAGTTTGTTATGAACCACGCACCTTAAAAATGATAAGTCAATAAATTCAATCCACTTTGAGGATGGAACCTGCATTTACAATGAATACATTACAAGAAAATATATGATTATCCCGAGGATAGGTCTCCTTGGTATATATAGGATATAAAGGGCGTGATTATAATGAAAGCGTATAACGAAGGGTTCAATCCTACATAATAATATAACAATAGAAAATTAATAATTCAATATCTAGGTCTTAGTAAGGGGTTTGAGGGTTAACTTGGATCTTGCCTAGGGATTAACATGCTCCATCCCTTTAACGAGTGTTGTCCTCAACACTTGGCTAACCACGAGTATTTCCGCATGAATAGAACTTCTTTTGATGTTTCCTTTTCTGCTTGTAGGTTCTTCCAATTCATGAGGTACTCAATAATTTCTTGATTTATCAGTTGATTAATCCTTGTTTCAAGGATTGTTTCTAGTTAGAGTATGATTTTATCTTCTTCATTAACCTTTGGTAAAATATTTTGCACTAGGATCTTGTCATTGATTACCTTCTTTAGGAAAGAAACATAGATGACTGGATCTACACATGAAAATGGAGGCAACTCTAATTTGTAAGGCATACTTCCAATCTTGTACACCACCTTATATGGGCCATAATATCTTGGTGATAAATTATTATCCTTCTTTTGTCATTTAAGGGACATCTGTTTATATGGTTGCAGTCTCAAAAATACTCAATCTCACATTTAAAATTCCCTTTCACTGTGATGTTGATTCGTTTTTTGTTTCATACTATTTTGTGTTATAACCAAATTGTCCTTCAATAGTTTGAGAAACTCTTGTTTGTTCCTTATGTGGTGCCCCACTACTTGAGAATTTGCAGTCCCTTTCAAGGGCGATGTATGGATGGAAAATGATGACCATAAATGGCCATAAGTAAGGACAATTTTGATGATGTAGGGAAGGATGTGTTATACCACCATTTTGTGAAGGGAAATCAAATGACCCATTGTGTTTGTTTATCATATGTAAACCAATAAAGATACCCTTCTAGATATTTATTCACAATATTAGTTTTCTTGTCGAATTAAGGATAGTAAGATGAGTTGTCAGCCAATTGAGTACCCGAACAAGATAATATTTTAGTCTAAGAATCCCAGGTGAAAATTGAATCTCTGTTACTTAAAATAATATTTAGGATTCAATGTATATTTTTCACTATTTCCATGAGTGATATTGCCACTATTTTTTCTTTAAAAGGATGAGAAAGAGAGAAAAAATGGGCATAATTTTTTTCTAGTTGATCTATCACAACCATATTGACCTGGTATAGTTAATGGTTGTAGGAATCTTGAGGTCTTGACTATCTCTCCCTTACTGTATTGGTAGACTTGACATACCGCCACAAAATTTTGAACATAAGTTTTAATACCTTCCTAGGAAAAATTCCTTCTTGATCCTACAGTAAGTTTTTAACAATGCTAAATAGCATCCTTGTTGAATTGTGTAGCTCAAGTGGTATTCCACGTAACCCTAGGAGGTGGATTTGTGTGAGTTTGGACACAAAAGGGTATATGGGAAAATAACCCAAGTGAATTGGTTTTAGACCCATTATGTGGTTTACAATCTAAATGAGAAATTAAAAGGGAAAAATGAATTCCTAAGTCTAAGATGATCAAAACCCCTAAGTTCTGGAGGATTCCTAAGAGGCTTAAGGAAAGGTTATTTCAAGAGCCTTAGGATCAAGGCTAGTAGCATCAAATCGCTGGGAGCTCACTTGGACAAGGAGGCTAGAGATGTAGTCCTAAAGGTAACCTAATTTGAGGGCTGTGTAGGGCTGCTAAAGAGAAGGACGAGTTTGATCCCTCAAGTGCATTTGATCAAGGGAGGAGAGAAAATATCAAGCGCCACCGATCTAAGGTTCCAAAGTAAGCGTGGAAGAATAACAAAGGATTATTTTATCTCCTAAATCTGGGCTAGCTGTGAAGGGGGAACTAAAGGCCTAGTTTTCAAATGAAGTTTTGGGCATAGATGGTGTGAAACCCTTACAAGAGCTGGCTGCAGGTATGGAGACCCTAGAACAGGGTTGAGAAACTGCAACATGTGATTAGGAGAGGTCTAAGAATTGTCTTAGAAGGATGTAATCTATGATCTATTTCAAGGGAATTTCTGCTCAATGTTAATATGGAAAAATCATACACACATTTGTATAGGTCAGATGACACCTAAAGTTAGACAATAACATGTACAGGTGAAGCCTTTCCAACTGGAAACACCATGAAAATGAAAAAATCAATGGTTTTCCAAAGTCCCATTTAGAAAATCAACCCACGCAGGTGATTTAAAGGCTAAAATTCACTACTGCGCAACTTTTCCTTCGATAGCTGCGCAAATCTCCCAAAGTCCATTCAACAGTCCAAGACCAGTCCACATGATTTGAGCTAGGATTCCCTGACAAGTACTACCCAAGGATAACCGATTTCGAGCTGATTTTGAGATATGCATCCCCCAAGTGAATCCTCTTGTCCTTCTCTCAAGTCATTTTATCATTTATGAGATAAGGGAGGGAAAGAGGAGCTCAAGTTCTATATAAAAAAGGCATTGGAAGACCAAGAAGAAGAAGAAGTGTATGAATTGTCATACTGGAAAAATTTCTCCAAAGAAATCATGCATTTCATTGTTGAGAGAGTTCCACCACTATTGAGAGTTCCCTTTATTTCTTTGAGAGAAAGAGTGAGTTTGCAAAGGAGATTGAAGAAGGGAAATCCTTGCTGAGAGCTCCTAAGCACCATTGGTCAAGAAAATCTCTCTAAGTGTCTGGATATATTATTTGTAACTCTTCCACCACCAATAATTAATAAAGAGGATCTCGTTCATATAACTTTGTTGATGTGTTTTTTCTTCCTTGAGCTTGTTTTACATTGTTTAGTTTAGTTTTAGTTTAATCTTCTTCATGTATTGTTCTCATTGTGTTCATTGCTTTGTTGCTTATTGTTTAAGAACTAACATCTTCAAATTATTTATATGATTCTTGTAGGTAACAACCAACTGCAAGGAAGGTGTTTTTGGTACCCTTAGTCAATAAATACATAAATAAAAAATGGCGACTCCACTAGGGTCCTTGTTATGGTGACATACTCCTCTTCCTTTGAACTCAAAATTTCAACCCTCAGCTCACTCACGATGATCGTAGGTGAATTCACTACCAAGCCACCTGCTACCTCTTTATTGGATATGTTCTCTATCGCTGAGGCATTGAAAATATCCTTCTCTGATGCCTTACCATTGAGGAATCTAAACATGTCTTCAATGATTGCCATAGCAGAGCCTTCGGGGGTCACCTCTCAGGGATGGCCATTGCCTAGAAAATCCTCCGTGCCAGTTAATTTTGGCCCACTTTGTTCTGTGACTATATTCAAGCAATCAAAAGGTGTGAATTTTTTAGCGATACATCCACAAATATTGAGCTCCTCCATCTACTCTACATCTAGTCATTGTCATAGGCCATTTTTGCAAATGGGTTATCGATTTCATGACTTTCAACCTGCCATCCCAAACTTTCCACAAGTACATGATAGTTACTGTCGACTACTTTATCAAGTTGGTTGAAGCCATGCCCACATTCAACAACACTACAAATATTTGCACATGATTTTTATTTAACCATGTCATTGCTCAGTTTAGTGTTCCTAAGGGGTTGGTCTCAGATTACGGTAAACACTTCGAGAATGAGATTTTTCAAGAATTATGCCACCTCCTTGGCTTCCCTCACGAGTTCGCTTCTCCATACTACTCCTAGTCTAACGACCAGGTAGAAGCTGTCAACAAAGTCCTCAAGACAATGTTACAACGTATGGTGAAAACGCATAAAACCAATTGGCATCACAAGCTATTCTTCACCTTGTGGGCATACCACACATCAGTCAAATCATCCACAAGATTTACTCCTTTCCGCCTAGTATATTATGTCGAAGCCATGCTCCCCATAGAGTGTGATATCCGTACCTTACACACCGCCATCAAGCTCCTCACAGAAACATTGGGCCTTAGTAAAATGGCTTGTATAACTTGAATACATCAATGAAAGTAGACACACATCCCTCCAACACAACGAAGTCCATCAAAAGAGAAACGAAGGCTCATTCGATTGCAATGTCACTCCTGGCACATTTAATGATGGAGATATTGTACTTTGGTACAATGTTGCTAAGTAAGCCTTATGACCTGGCAAGTTTTAAACCTTATGGAAAGGACCTAACATATTCAAACATTTCCTATTAAAGGGCACCTACATTTTGGAAGTGCCTGATGAGACATGTCTCAAAGACCCCGTCGACGGGATCTACCTTAAAAATTCTTCCCATAATCCTTAGTTAAGATTTATTATGTAGAAACATGCATCTTGACTTATTCTTATGATGATCACCTAATCATGGATGTACTCTAAAAACCATACTCTCATCCTGTGTTGCAGATGGATCAGTTGGCAACTTACCACCATTAGTTCGTTGACGGTGCTTGTTGACGGTTTCAAAATCTTGCCATAGTAGCATTGGCTATATACACTCTTGATCAGACTATTCTCCTCTAGAATGGAGACTGTATTGGGTCAACCACTAATAATCAAGTAGAATAAGATGCAGTCATAGGCCTCTTGGTTGATGCCTCCCAACTAGGTATCAATCATCTTCATGTTTTCTTTGGTTCCTAGCTCATTATCTTGCATATAAACAGAACCTTCAAGGCACATGAACCCTGTCTCTTTTGGAAATTTCTACATGCACAATGGTTAGCATGTTGTTTTGATCATATCACATTTTCACATACACCAAGAAGTCGAAATCATATAGTTGACCACATCTCTAATCAAATCCTAGATTGGCACACATCACATGTATATCATCATCGAGACATATAAAGCATAATGAACATATCCATCAATAAAATGAAAGTACATCATATGTACAAAAACACAACACATAAAGAAACATCATGAAAGACGCAAAAAAAAACTGATATATATATATATATATATAGATACACATCATCCAAAAATATATGAGTCATAAAAAAATAGGAGGATCCTCATAATGGGTGCTTCCCCTGGTACATCATGTTCGACATCTAGGGTCAAGGCTCATTTCCCCCTGCACCACCTACGCCACCTGTTAGATGTCCTCCAGCTTCCCCTGGCCCCAGAGACAAAATCGGTCATGGAGTAGCCACTGCCGCTACCACCTAATAAAGAACTGGGTGCCCTTCCCTATTCCTTGCCATCATCTTGTTGATGACATCCTCCCCCAACATTTTGTATCCTACATCAAGCATATCCCTCAATAAGTCTATCAAGTGGTCCAACACATCCTCGACAACCTCTACGAGGGTTTGCAACCTCTCAACCTCTACCTAGAGCACCATAGCCTCTTCTACCTCTACAAGTCCACCTATCTCCAACCATGATCTATGTGTTGGCTTCTCCTCTACTCTTTCCTCTCTCTCGTGTCATTTCCCTACAGCAGCGTTAGCCCATGAGGATGTCGGGATCAACCCCCACCATATGCCCATAGGGTTCCCACGGGGTCTAACATCTACAAGCAAACATGCATCATATCAACATAATATACATCATAAATTAAAACATGTTTGAATCGTAAAATGATGAAATCATACTCACATACCTGTAGGGCCCCAATCATTGCCTGAGGGAAATCCCATCTTTAGATCTCCCTTGAGATCCACCCTAATGTAAGGAAACTCTAGAATTAGTTGAGGGTTGGACTGAAACCGAACCTCCACGATGGGTGCTCAATATTGACCTACCTCTCCCCCACCTACTTGGGGCATCAAGGGAGCCCACCTCTAGATCTGTGGCTCTCTCGGTGGCTTGGGCGCCACCACTATCACAAGCCGCAACATCATCACTCTCTGGTAGAGAATGCTACACAATATACTCCCATAATAAATTTTGTTCATCTACCCATGGACCACTTGCAAACATTGCATCTTCATCCTCTGATGGAGGAAAGAAACTCAATTAAAGAAGGTGTTTGCCCGCACTCGCTCCAGCACAACAATATGTATCCCTAAAATGTGGTTTGGGGCCACTGAATCTGTAAATCATACTATTATTGCTGCTTCCACATGCATTACCAAGTCCAAAATAGATGCAATCCTGATGCTAACTCCATCAAAAGCATACAACCTATAATGCTTTTCATCCCAAGCTGTCAAACTGAATCCCCCAAGAGGGAGCTTAGTCGATAGAACCTCACCTCGAGGTACCAACCTGTTGTACTACGAAACAACCCCCTCATTTATAAAGAACAAAATCCAAGGTTAGAGTTATAAATGGTGACCCTTTTAAATTTTTAGGCTTAGGATAATAATACCTAACTGTAAAAAAATACCTAGCAAAACCTTGTAAAACAAACTAAGGATGAAATCCACATCGAAAATCACAAATCGCACTTTTCCATATGACTATTTTAAAACACCTCCAAAAATTGCGATATGTGATTAGGTCTCCTACTGCGATAACAACACCTTGTCATTTCACAATCGCATTTCACACTTTGCAGAGTTCGCAAGAAACTTAACCATGCCATTAGAATGACCGTTAGCAATTTGCGAAATGCGATATTGCGATATCCGTAATCACATTTCTCTTGATGCATCTGGTAGCGCTATACTATATCCCTTTAAAGATTGCGATGCACGATTAAGAGCGGTAAAATGTGTGAAATAATTACGTTTTAAATACCAAAACAAACGAGTTGACAGGTTAATAAATATTTAGCAACCTGAGGAAGGATAATCATTTTCCAGGTTATGGGTAGTTATAATCGAGTATCTCATTAAACCTTTCTCACGATCCAAAGTCATTTCAAGGAATCTTTTAGTCCTAATTACCTGATATTTTCTACGCTGATATATCTTGTCTATTTCAGGCAAGCGTCAAAAGATATGTCACTAAGAAAGGTGATGCAAAAATAGAGCAAATAGACCATTGTTGAATATGAGTTTACAGAGATGGCTCTTATCTTCACTGATATAGTTTGTGATGCTTCCAGAGGTGCAACAACTTTGGAAGTGATTTACAATAGGCTGGAGGATGAGCATCCTAAAATCAGTGTTAGGAGAGCAACAATTGACTCAACAAGGCCTTCAGGACTTTAGTGCAGAGATGCTTCCTGTTCTTTCCTTCATAGCATAAGAGCAAGAGCTAAAATCCTCCCATACACAGATATGATCAGATGGGTGATCGAGAACCTTATCATTGAAGCAGGCAGTTCAAGAATTCAAGAATGGAGCTCATAGGGTCGTTTAGAGCAAAGGACTTGAAGAAAATGTACCACATACCTGACCCGCAGGATATCTACGACAACAAATTTGTGGCTAACTTCACAAAGAAGAACCCATACCCATTCAAGTTAATTCAGGGTTGGAGAGTGTTGGACAAAAAATTCAAATATAAAAAATCGGGTATGTATGCTATAGCCTCTTTAGAAAACCCCTACAATTATGTAGTAGCCATGTTATGTAGATTGTATGGGCTACCCAATAATACTAAGTTTTCAATAGAATGGATTCCTCTGATTGATGCCTGTGTTAATTCCCATATCATGAATTGGCCTTCCATCCTATCTGACAACCTAGCCACCACCATTACTGAATATCGACAGAAGAAAGCCTCCTCTTTAGATAACCTCCCTCCCTTCTATTTTAGTGCCTACATTATGGATGCTATCTGTTTTTGCATGACATTTCCAACCATGGGTTGGAAATGGACCTTACAAGATCCTTACCCAATCCATCTCAGTCATAAACAAATATGGGAATCACATTACATACCTCACTTCTATAATATATTTCATGTTGTTGTGTTGCCCCTACATCAAATAATTTTCAATAAGAAAGTGCCTAGGTTTTCCCAAGAAGCCGCAAGTATTTTTGAAGAATGGTTCACCTACATTAGGGTTTTTGGTAGCACAACCTATCCACACATCCTTCCTTTATATGTTTTTGATAAGTTGTTAGTAAGAGAGATTTCCTACTAGACTGTGGGAAGGGGCCTGACTAAAGTTCTCAAAGATGGCAAGAATTCATTATGGCCCACTTTCCCTATCAAATGCGGTTCTTTTTCTTTAGAGAATTTTGTTCACGCCACTAAGGAATCAACACATACGGAAGCCCTCAGGCTTCATACTTTTGCTAAGAGGCAATTTGATCCAAACAAAGTGGCATAATGTCACTATTGGAGTAAAGCTCAAGCCATACAATCATGAAGATAATTATTTTGAGGATTTGTTACAGTTGGCCGTATCATCGAACAAGTGTTCAAATGGTCAAAGCCGAATATGAAACCTAAAGATTTTCAAATATTTCATGAATTCAGAAATGAGAGGTTCTAGGTGATCCCAATGCATCGATTAAAGCCTAAGGATAAGTCTACACCAAGTGTCACTATTGATAGTAGAGGTCTTAGCTCTCAAATTGACTCTCCGGTAAACAATTAGAAGACACTAGACACAGGGAAACCCCAAGATGCAGACAACACGGTTAAGTCTAGCAGGAAGTCAGCTGACAAACAAGTGATGAGCACCGCAACTACAAAGATTAGTTCAGAGGCCAAAGGCAGTACTTTGGAGCAGGAGTGGGATCAGTTTAATCAGAAATTGCAAGGCACTCCCAAAGCCTCAAATACCAAATAAACATAAGAATGTAAAACTCCTCTGCATGTTCATAAGGATACAAAGCCCAATCCTATCGGAGAACAATCCACGCCTATGGAGGAACAAGCGACAACATCCCATCTTACTGAAATCATCCCTACTCTGCCCACATCAGAAATTGTTCTGAAAGTAACTGAAATACATCCACTTGATGTTTCTATAGCCCTCTCCACAAGGATGTAGTTAGAAGGTAAAGAAAAAGGAGAAGGGTAGATACACTAGAATTCCCACCTAGAAATGAGCTAATGGACGTTGTTTCGAAGGACATTCCTTTCAATCCTATCGAAAATTGGACTAGATTATCACAGTTCACGAGAGCATATGCATCAGCCACTATGGACAAGGCTACTGAGGTCTCTACTTTACTAAGGGAGAAAGAGGAGAGGATTGTGTAGCTCGAACAAGAGCTCGAGACGGAGAAAGTAAGTGCAAACAGGTAGGTGGCTGAGCAGCTCACACAATTGTAGCAAGACATGGAGGTCCTAAAAATAAGCCATGAAGTCGATATATCGACCAAAATCATGCAACTCAAAGAAATGCAGCAATCCATGGAAAGATACAAGGATGTCCCCAATAGTGAGGAGTTTATTAAAGAGGCCCTGGAATTAAATTCTCTTCTGGTGAAACAACATGAGTATTTTTGCTAGAAGATGTCATACATTACTCCCTATCTAACTACTAGCGACCAATTGACAGATAAGGCAATCAACTAGAGAATAGAGTTTAACGATTTAAACACCAGAACCTCTGAGTTCATTGAATGGTAGGAAATAGAAGACATAAGGAAAGCCAATCTACCCAAGATTGAGGAAACTCATAAAGACATTCTCTTCACAGATTGGGATGCGAGAATCAAACATGCTAAGCTAGCAGTCGCAAGGGTAGCCGAGGTATCAAAGAATATCATTAAGGCAATGAATCACATCCTATTCGCCACCAATCTCATTAAAGAAGGCAATACGAAAGAAATGGCCAATTTAAATGCCCTGTATAAAGGCTGGTAAGAAAAGGCAGGGAGTCAAAGAGAGGCAATTACACTGACCACGACCAACTAGGAGTCGTATTGGCAGTATCTTGTTAAGCCCCACAACTAGATTATGACTCTCAACTGTTCCCTTCATACGACTCAACGGATGCTGCCACCGCTCACTGATGCGATCTTCATAGGACAACTCAGGACACATTTCGGGGCACCTCCTCAAATTGAACTGATGACTGATATTTGCAATTTAAAGGACAAGCTGGCAGACATCAAGTCTTCCTCTTAGTTCTGTTTATTTAGCCTCTGTTTATTTTTGGAGTTAGTTACCTAGTTAGGAGGAAGGTTGTTTGAAACCTCCTCAAATTTTGTATAATCTATTTTTGCACATTAGTTAGAATAAAATTTATACCCTTCTCATGCATTTAGAGAAGGGTCCAGAATTTTATCAAAAACATTTGCATAGAATGCACTATTGTAATTTTGTGAATGCTTTGGTGAAATTATGGAACATGATCATTTCTTTTAGATATCAGACTACTTTCCTTTGTTGATGCACTTTTGTATCCTTGGGAGACAATTTGATTTGAAGAAAGAAGTTGGTCTATGTCATTTGTCAAATGAGCATGACTTCACACATATGGTACTATTATATTATATGATTGATTCTGTTTACATTTAATTAGTGGAAAAAATTTACTTTCATGAATTATATGTGAGATTTATTGTTTCTGTTAAGCGTTAATTGCACTTTTGTATGATGCCTCACTGAAGTTGTGATTTTCATATATAAATCATCATATATGCGATATATTTTATAAATTCCTTTGACTAACTATTTAGTCAAAGGAATTATATTTTATGTTATCATCTCTGTTTAGTTGTGTTCAATCTTTATTATCACATGTTAAACAGATATCTTTGTAGATCGCATACCACACAGGAATACCCGGGTTTATATTAGAATAAGTTAGTTAGATAAATTACATCATAGAATAGGTCACTTAGATTATCATTATTCTATTTCAAACACTCATGAACCACCCACTCTCATCTTAAAACCCACATTGGGAAACTGGTCCCATTATCCTCAGTCAGAGCCACCACTTTAAACAGAAAAGGAGTTGTCTTAAGGTTCGGACTGGGTGGTTATCCCCCATGTTTCGACAATGGAATTATGAGGCCGCAACACAACCTTTTCACAAAGTAAATGCCACCTCTGCAGTGAACATTATATCTATGCCACAAATGTCAAACACCTACCTCATAGGCTGCCACCAACTAATAATGAATCATAGGAAGTACTCCTGTGACCTCAACAATGGGCTCTAAAGATAATTCAGTAACCCCCAAGCTAATAGATATTCTCATCCCTAAGCATCAAATGCTACCATTGTATGTAGATTGGGCTAATCCTGCTATTCCCACATAACCACCCTGCCCATAGCATGACCCCCAAATTGTCAATGATCCACAAAAAGCAAAAGAAAAACGAAAAAATCAACCCCAATGCCAAAAATTTCACTTTTGTGAGCCTGTGCGTCTGGTTTTAAAATAGACCCACAGTCACATGCTTGTCACGTGAACATATGCGTGGGGTGGCACACACTTGTTTCCCAAATAGTCACTATTAGGGCTTTCAAACGTCGTTGAATTCCCCAAGTTTATTTTTTCAACTAAGATTCGTAAATTTTGAGTTGCAATGAATTTTGGTTCAGATCCAAAGTTACCCTATGCAGATTTAGTGCGAAATTAAGTACATAATACTCAAACTCTGTTTGTGACAATCACACCATGAATTGCTAAAGTGAATAAACCTATTTCATTATGCAATCTGAATTACTAATAACAAAAGCTATGTTACATTCACAACTTAAATTATTCTCAATTATATCAATATTACTCAAAAACTCATCCAGAAATAAGATTGACAACTATCACAAGCTATGTTTTCAAATCAATATAATAACTACTTCATTCAAAAATCATTATGCAAAACTAATCCCCAGGGTGCTACAAATTGAAAGTAAACTCAACAATACCTTGCAAAATAACTTAGACTATTTCCTATGTAACATTCCACTCAAAGCATACTAAGCATATGAACACATAACTTATGGCTTCCTAACTCGAAATCAACCTGAGCAATTAAATAACACACAACTTCGATTTATCTAACAATGAGAAAAATAAATAAATCTAAATCAAGGCTTGCTATGAAATCAAATAGATGACAAGCTATCTATTCAAATTATCATTACACTACAACTCAAATAATTATCACACAATAAATCAAGTAACTAACACACTGTAAATAACATGCAATTCTCCAAGCATTAACACACGATTTACATCAAAGAATGAAACACTGTTCCTTCTGAGCATTCAACTGAGCACACGCTATAATAGTCTCTTTCCAACATTATATTTATCCACATGCGATTAAAACACTTCCATTCAAAACAAAGGATTCAATCTTAAAATATAAGAATTTATTTCTCAGAAATTTGTTCTAAACTGAAACCTTCTTCTTTAACGTTCACAAGATCGTGAGAGTAATCAAAGGAATTAATACATGAGAAGTATATTCATAATAATGATCCGCAAGTCTTGCAAAAACTCAGTAAGAGTTACACTATATATTTTGACTCAGATTTATCAAAGCATTAAAGGAAAATTAAGTACAATTCTAAGTACGAGAATTTTGGAAATCATAAACAAAAGCAAATGAATCATTAAGTATAGTTCTGCCTAATGAATTCGAAACACACCTCCTACCTAATGAAAACTGTTACAAGACTCGATCAAGGTTTGTGGTGGGTCCTTGCCACAACTTGGAACAAGTCTAGCTTAATTCAATAATTCACTAATCAAGAAAACATAAATTCTCAGATATGAATAAAAGCCGAGACGATTATATTAAAAGCATTTAATAAAACGTAAGTCTAAGAGTTTCAAAACATAGTCAAACAATATAGTTCCACAATATCTGTGTCACCGGTTTGGTCTATGCGTATATCTGTTTGTAACCTCTGATACAAATACTAGGCCTTTTTAAAGAACTTAGGCCTACAAATGGTTACAACAATATGACAGAAGAAAGAAAATACATATGTGATCTGGGGTAATTTAATCTAGCTAAATCCCCAGGATCACTTCATGAGATCATAAATTATCTATTCCATTCGTGACACTAACTTTGGATCAAGGAAAATAACACCATGCTTATGAAATAAAAGAACTACCTTCGAGGACTGGTTTCCTGGTACTGAGCCTAAAATAGAGTACCGATTTAAGTACAAAATAGTTGCTCCAAAAATGGTCACTTGATATATTCGTTAGACTGGGTGCTGGACCTCCAATGACCTGTCCACATACTCAAATGTCTTTCCTATATTTAATAGTCCATCTATAGATCAATTAATTAAGTCAAGAGTATGAATTTATTTAACATCTACCTAAACCAAGAAAAGATATATGAAAACTGTCCTTATTAGTAATTCTCACCTCCATTGTACAGTAACACGGTTTAACCAACGTGAAGTGATTTTATGGTGTCAAAAAGGAGTGAAGTAGCATAAATGATTGTAAAAATAGTAGGACAAGGTGTGAAAAAGGGTACAAAAGTAGGGCCCAACATCCCCCCATGCTAGAGGGGATGCATGTCCTCACACAATTGTCCCTTTCAAACTCAACTAGTCATCCAAATTAGCTCATCCGTTCCTTCAAATTCCCGTCGCAATGACTAGGACCTCAAAACCATGGTTTTTCTGCATTAACGACCGTCAAAATCTTAGGGCTTATTCATGGGCATTAAGCCTTTTGACAATATTTAGTTGCTTCAAGTCCCAACTAATAAGGCACTTGTTCCTCATGACTAACACATCTTTCTTGGATACTAGGGATATATTCCAGTTCTGATACTGCTCATTGACTGATCAAACATAACGAAACAACATCTTGTACTTATGAGCCCTTTCCTTAAGTTTTTCATTCTTCCTATGTAGCTTGGCTATCAGTAGTTGTAAATCTTATTCACTGCAGGCTGAGGCATTCTTGGTAGGCATGGTTTGTGGCTACGAGGTACTCCCTCTATGAGTTGACCCATCACGTGTGTGTCTCTTCTTAGATTTAGATACCCGCTTCCTCATAACTGGTCCCATGTCAGGTTGGCCATGCTGTGGTGAACTACTTAAAAGATTTTGGAAATTATCAATTGTACTATCTTCTTGTCTTTGAGGTTTCTGCAAGTTTCATTATTGTTCAGATTATCTTCTGGATACATCGCATAAGGATTATTCTTCATCGATGTTTCGAATATTCTTTCACATCCTGAAGATGAACCATCGTTGCTGGTTCGAAACGTCGATGAAGAATAATCCTTGTACTATCTTCCTCAAGTGGAATATCCCCTATTTCTTCAACTGCCAAAGAGGGGCTTTTTTCTTCCTGTTTTGGAGAATACAACACAGTGACAGGTTCAAGGTTCTAAGTACTGGTGGTTGAAAGTTGTTATATAGACATGCTTCGAGTGTGCCTCCGCCCCTGTGATGAGGTTAGAATCTTGGATACTTTTGTTTTCTGTACCAGTGAAGTGGGAAATGATGCCGCTTCCTCCTCTTCTCTGAAGAGTTTCCTATTCCTTTTATGAGGGGCTACATCAGCTCCCTCCAACTATTATTCTGTTGGTGAAGCAACTATATTCGTAACCTCAACCTGAGGTATTTTTCACTTGCTATGATGAGGCTCTTTAGCTGATGCATCATTATTTATAGGTTCATTCTTCTGCTCCCTACTTATTTTTCATTTCTTTCCCTTTGATACTAGGGTTGGTTTCTTTGTAGATGAACTGGGGTTTACAAGTTCAGGCTTCTTCAGGGGTTTCGCCAAACGACCCTCCTCTTTTGTTGATATAGGGCTTATGTCAGGGATTTGGCACTTTTAGAAACATAATCATGTGGAGACTCGTTTCATTGTCCCAATTTCTTTGATCAGGGGCTAATAAGCCTCTGTCAATCGTTGATTTGGTTTTCTTCACCAGGAAAAATTTTAATAAAAAATTCTTCCCAAGACTTCTTACGCTGACTCAACTCATGAAAAACTAGCATCTTGATAAGAATGTGGTGACATAGGCTAGTTTCAGCGTTTTTCATAGTGGACTGAACACCTTGAGTGACCTTATACAAACTTCTATGGATGAAAAATGGAAAATTGACTTCATGCCCATCTGAAAAGTGTAAGAGAAGCCTAATGTGGTAAAGGAAAATAGTGGCATACCTTCCCTCGCAGGTGGCAAACCTCTGCAATGAAGTGATGAGTGGCCACCATTCCTCCTATATGTAGGTTTGCAGGACTCCCTTCAACCAATCAATAGACTTGTACACAGGCTCCAGAAACTTGGCACAGTCATCCCATTCGAGCGACCCTCCTTTAAAATATTTTTCACTAGTTAAAATTCGGTTGCTTTTCTTATTGAATTTTCAGTAACTTAAATTTTTAAGCTCCTGACCTCTGTAAATTTTCCATTGAATCTCTGTGCAAAGGCCATATCTAGCCTATCATTACAAACCTCAAATTTTTGAAGAAAACCCATCCATCCCTTCTCCTCAAACTGCCCCTTACACACTGCATACTCTAGACTATTGCAAAATTTGGCGAATGTGGATTCATGGCAGTTATCCCCCATGCTCAAGGTGGAGCACTGCTGAAGGTTAGAAGGAAAATGCAGGGATTCACAGGTCGGGTTACTACTGAAACTTAGAAATGAGACAAACAACCTTTGTTTTGGGCTTCACACAGACTAAAAATTATTTGAAACGCCGGCTATGTGTTTCCGAATTATGTCATGGATTGGTTGCGTGTAATGATGAGTAGGTACTTGACACATATATCACACGAATAAAATGAATGAGGTGAGTAATGGGATAGGATGGTTTAGTATTAGTTGGATATGGAAAAGACATGTAAATCATTACAACGAAAGGAGGTAGATTACTATTAAGTTCCATTATTCATATTCTCTGAATTAGTCTAAGTAAATGCAAATTCATTCATACCTCGATTTAGATGCATAATGATATTCAAGAGCTGAAAATAATAATGATGGGACAAGTTGAGCTTGAGCTGAGTGTTCTCTCGATTTGTTGACTTCATTACAAAATTTGATATTTAATCATGAATGATCCAAAAAATTTGCAATTTATTACTTCCATTGATTCTAATTCTCATGGGATGAATTTATACCATCTATATTCTCTGGACTTGATGTTCATACTCATAAGGATTATTCAGTACCTAACTCAGCCTATAATTAGTACTGAATTAAGTACATAACCCTTGAAATTACTCACAAGGTCATATAAACTGTGAAAAATTATGATTGTACTTAAAACAAAGTGAACATAAAGCTTCCTTGAAACTTCATGTAAGCAAACTTAGGAATTGTGACTGAAATTTGACTTCTGCTTGCTGTAAAACAATTTGGTGCCATCATTTCATGGATTTTGACTAGGTCTGGAATGATCACTGCCTAGGGCATTTCAGTGTTTGGGAGTCTGAAATGCACAAAATAAGACTCCAAGGGGGTTTCTTTCCCATACTTATTCTGCTGAACCCAGAAAAGAAATTTTGTACCCAACAGGGACCTATCTACCACTTCTCTTTCATTTAACGAGCCCGAGTTATGTGATGCTCGAGGGTATTCACTTTTAAAGAGTATGAAAACCCAAATTAGACTCCAGGGAGTTTCTTTTCCATACTTATTCTGCTGAGCCCGAAAATGAATAATTATGTACTCAATAGATCCCCAACTACTAGTGTCCCATTAATATTAATGAGCCTAGGTTAGTCAATTCTTGGAAAATTCAATTTTAGGGAGTCTGAAGTGTTCATAGTAAAATCCAGAACATCCCTTTTAGTAGATTAGCTATCAAGTCTGGATAAAGGAATAAACCTATCCTTAACAGATTTCCTCTTTATTCTATGTGAGTTTTAGACGAAAACAAAAGTCAACCCACTGTTATTTATACTATGTACATATAAATATATGATTAAAAAAATCAATTTGAAGAACCAACAAGAGCTAGATCCCCCTTTTGAACCAACTCCATTTCCTTATCCTGCATCACATTCTACAAAAATTCTTGTCGGGAAAGTGGGCGGTGGTATATTTTCAGCCTGTGGCCATTTACCACAAACAAAGTTTGATCATCATAAATGATTTTAATCCTTTCCGATCCATTATTGAAGAATTCCTCCACTTCATAGGGCCCCAACCATATGGTTGAAAATTTCCCTTTGAAATGTTTAAACTTACTATCATATAGTAGCACCCAATCCCCTGGTTAGAAGACCTTTTTCTTGATGTACTTATCATGCCACTGAGCTCTCTGATCCTGTACCATCATAGTTCTTTGGAAGGCATATTGTCTGATTTCGTCAAGTTCGTTCAGCTAAAGTATTCTTTGTTTCTGAGCTTCATTTAGATCCATTCCCAGTTGAGTGGCAGTCTAAAATGTTTTTACCTGAAATTCAATGGGGAGCAACACCTGCTTCCCATATGCTAACTCACAGGAAGTATATCCTGGCGCGTTTATCCATGTTATATGATAAGCCCATAACCTTCTAGCAACTTGTCAGCCCAGTCCCCATGGTGCAGATGAACTGTTTTAGTGAGAATGGACTCCAAGACTTTGTTAGCAGATTCAACCTGTCCATTTTCCTGAGGGTGGTATGGGGTAGATTTTTGGTGCTTTATCTAGCATTATTCAATGATCTTCTTTACTAGTTTGGAAGTGAATTGCGTTCCCTGATTGGTGACAATTTGTCTAGGCACCCCAAACCGTGTGAAGATGTCTTCAAAGAGGAAATCTATAACATAATTCTCAGTGGAAGAATATAAAGCCTTATCTTTCACCCATTTTGTCACATATTCAATACAAACTAATATGTACCTCTTCTTCTTGGACATGGGAGAAATGGGCCCCTCAAAATCCAATGCCCACTTTTCAAATGGCTCTATTGATTTATGAGTCTGAAGAGACATCTCATCACTTGGAACAGGCGTCCCCGTTCGTTGGCAAGCATCACAACTAGAAACAAACCTTTTGGCATCTTTAAACAAAGTGGGCCAGTAATAACCTGCACAGTAATAACTTGCATGTAGGCCCTTATAATATGTTCTTTTCTCTATAAAGTTCCCACCACAGGGTTCACTATGGCAAGCTCTTAAGACATCATACATTTCATCTTCCTATCACACCTTCTCATGATTAAATCAGGTCTGTGTGGTACAGGTCTCCTTCTATCAAATAATAGTTGGCACTCCGCTTCACAATGTTGTGTTTTTACCTGGTGGATAGATTCAGTGGAAATCCGCCTGATACCAAATAGTTGGCCACATCAAAAAACCAAGGAGTATGTGTTAAAATGGTGAACTCCCATCAAGAAAGTCATCCAGAACTAGTACTCGAGCTATGTCTCATGCAATATTTAGTTGGGACAAGACGTCTGCTGCTGAATTATCCCATCTAGGCCTGTAAATCACAGTGATATTAAATTCCTGAAGTAAGAGTAACCACCTAGTAATTCTTCCATTAGTAATTCGATTATTCATAAGGAATCTAATAACAGAGCGATCATTATGGACAAAAGTTTCATAACCCGTAATATAGTGCCTAAATTTGTTGATAACATGGATTGCTGCTAGTAATTCTTTTTCGGTAACAATGTAATTTAATTCTGAAGGTGAGAGTTTTCTGATAACGAAATGAATAACATAAAGAATGTGAATCTCCCTTTTTCCTAGCACAAATCCAAAGGATATATCTGATGCATTAGTACAAATGTGGAAAGGGAGAGACCAGTTAGGCCCTCTCAACACTGGAGCAGTTGAAAATTTGTCCTTCAGTACCTGAAAAGCATTTTGACAATTAGTATCCCATAAAAAATCAACATCTTTAGTGAGCAATTTAAACATGGGTGCTACAATCTTAGTGAAATTTTCAATAAATCCCCTATAGTACCTTTCATGTCCCAAAAATATTCTTACCTTCGTTTGCGATGTTAGGACTGAAATATGTGATATTACCTTAATTTTTGTAGGGTCAACTTTTATCCCTGCTTGTGACACATGGTGTCCCAAAAAAATTCCCCCAGTTTGCATCATTTTTCATTTGATATTACAGAGGGCCATATGAGCTTCTTGATAGTGAATCAACACTTCTCCCAAGTTCTCCAGAGCTTGCTGAAAGTCATCACCATACATTGTGAAGTTGTCCATATAGAATTCCAAACAGTGATGTATATGATCAACAAAGATAGCTAGGACAACTCTTTGAAAAGTCGGTGGAGCGTTTCACATGACAAATGGAAGAACTCTGTAAGCATAGGTGCCCCATGGGCAGGTAAAAGTCGCCTTCTCTTGGTACTCTAGGGCTATTTGGATCTGGTTGTAGCCACTATACTCATCCAATAAGGAGAAATACTTTTTCTCTCCTAGAGTATTAAGCACTTGATCAATAAAAGGTAGAGGAAGGTAATCCCTCAAGGTGGCTTTGTTTAGCTCTCTGTAGTCAACAAAAATTGTTTGTTTCCCATATTTCTTGGGAACCACGACCAAGGGAGATATCCATTCACTGTTAGAGATGGGGTATAGGAAATTTGCACTTAAAAGCTTTTGCAATTCATCTTTGACAATTTCTTTGAGAGATGGATTCATTCGTATTTTTGGTTGCCTTACATGCTTGATTTCTTCGCTTGTGTAAATGTGGTGTATACAAGTATTAGGATGGATCCCTTTCATATCTGAATAATCCCAAGAAAATTCTCCGGACTATTTTTGAATAATGCATATGACCTGCTATTTTTGTTTTGTACTTAAATCTATACCAATATACAATGTTTTTCTAAGACTGATTTCAATAGGTTGGGAATTTGCTTCGTTGTTTTCTTCCAAGGATGAAATTGTAAATGATGCAAACACAACACGGTGACACGTTTCTTGAAATTCACTGCTGAAAACATGATGATAGCCACTAAAAGAAACATGATAGTCTATACAATTGATATTAGATCATAATTCTTGCAAACCATGTTCTTCATACTATTCTTGAAGCCCTCCTGATTGTTCTAAAGTTAGCTAGGGAATCATACAGTATTAGTCCCCATAGGGATTTTCCAACCAAAGAGGTACCTCAACAAATAATTGAGTAGGTAGAAAAATAGTCAAATTTTGAATTTGTAACCCATTGGAAATAGTCATTTCCCCATTTCTGCACCCAATAACAACATCAACCATAGCTATCCACATATGTCCTAGAACTATTGGGTGACTAGGTTTAGTAGTTTTTGGAGAAATTACTATAAAATCAATCGAATATTCCCAGGAATATATTGTTACCACCATGTCTTCTAGGACCGCCACAGGTTTAACGATGGAGTTATTTGCTAGCTCCAACACAATGGGTGTAGGTCTTATTTATTTTAATTACAAAATGTCATAGTATCAATAATCATTCCGTTAACGGCTGCCCCCAAACCTACTAGAGTGTTAGGCATAAAAGTTCCATTGATTTCTATGGTTACTATGGGGTTCCCCGGGTCATCATATTTTTGTGGTAATCTAGATATCATTTCTAACATTTGGTTGATTACTTTAATATTTTGAGTTTTATTCCTCTTTATTCCTGGCTTTTTAATGCAAATATCCCCGACAATCTTGGTATAAATGGGAACTTCAGTTTTCTTTATAAGCAATTTTCTAGAAAAGGAGGCTCCTTGGGTTCTAAGAGCTCCTGTGGTTCTTTTATTTCATTGGTTTTTTTATTTTCTGTTTGTTCAATGGTTTTATGCTGAGATTCCACATGAGGATCCTCCTCTCAAATAACTATTACTGATTTATTTTTGTTAACAATTTTCCCAGAGATTATTGAATTTCATTTAAGGGCAAAGAAGTGATAACATAGGTGGGAAAAGGTTGCAGCTTAATGTTGTGTACAGGTTGAGGAGGTCTATTATTGTGATTAGCGATTGGTTGTGCAGGCTTTCGTGTTGGTCTAGGAGGGTTAAAAGATTGTTTCATCTGCTTGAATATGAATTAGTGTTTTGAGGTAGGGGAAAGGGTTGTTGTACTAGACGTGATAGCGGTAATGAAGGTTGCGAAAGGTAAGATTGGTTATATCCTTGCTGAAATTGGGTCATATTTGATGGATAAGACATGTAGGGTGGACATTGATATGAAGGGTATGGAGGTGCTTGGTTTTGACACTGAAAGGTGCTCCCATAAGGATTCCCTCTCCACCCTTGGTTCCAAGGTGAATTTTGAGGTGGTTGTGTAGGCCATGAGGGATAAAATGGCCAAGGAATCCATGGTTTATTTTTAGGAAAACCTTGTGTTAGGGTCTTGGTAAGTATTATTGTTTTCCCCCCTCCATGTTGGTTTCCTATTTGATTGAGGAAACTCACTAGTCTTGCCCCTCCACCCCCCCTTTGTAAATATCTTGTAATATAGGAAGGGAGGGGAACTGGTTAGTGGGGTGCTCATGTGTACATATCCCACAAAATTCTACCACATTAGTGGGGCATTCTCTCTCAGCATGCTTCCATCAGTACTTAGGATAAAAAAAAACCAAAGAAACCTTCTCTTCCTCTTATTTTCTTTTAATTTTCAGAGTATCCAATTGATCACTAATGGTGTTTAGGATGCCCATTTTAAAATTTTCCAAGAGGTTCCCCAGCTCACTCGAGTGACACCACCTTGTACTAGCTTAGAATTCCTAGATGCATAATCGATTGAGTTGTCCCGGATCCTTTTGCCTACCTTATCTTGAATTCTAGAATAAGTTATCCATAGTTCAACTATTTCAGCGAAGGGCTTCTTATATATATCACCAGAACTTAATAGATTTAGTGTTTCAATGCATTCTTCCCTTTAAGACTTTTAAAAAGACAGTCCTAAAGGTTCTCTCATCCAAATTACCCACTCAAGATTTGTGATATTTATAAAGGAATATTTCAAGGTATTCCTCCAAACTCTCATCTTCCATCTGTTGCATCCTAAAAATATCATTAACATCTCTTCTTTTACAATAATCCTGATATTTTTTAAGAAAAACAGACTTCATATCATCCCATGAGTAAATAGTATGTTCTCCCAAACTCATAAACCATCTCAGGGCTAAATATTTCAAGGTAGCAGGAAATAACTTAAGTTTATGTGCATCATCATAGTAATTATAACTTCTTTAAAGAATATCAAATTCGAATAGGAAAGAGTCAGGGTCTTTATACCATGGAAAAGTGGAAGAGATGACAAAGGTATATTCTTCATAGTAATGTTTCTGGTGATGTCTAGTATTGGAAATATGAAGGTAGTCTCCGAATCCTCCTCATTTTCCTCATGTCCCCCTCTTGGCCCATCTCTCTAGTCATTATTCCCATTAAGTAAAGTGTTGATTCTATCATTATCCCCACCATTATTTCTATCATTTTTTTGGTCACCATTTCTATTCTCCTCACCACCTCCTTTATTAGCCATCTTTGTTATAGGTTAAGAAGTAAGCCCAAGTACAATATTCCAGCTAGAAGAAGATAAAACTGGATTGGTCCTAATATACCCAAGCCCCAAATCCCTTTGAGGTCCTCTTACTATTGATTCTACTTGTGAAACTACCACCAATTCTATGCTCACAATAGCTCCTAAGACAATTTGTTCTTGCTGTGGCGTACTTTGAGGCTGTTTTGCCTCCCCTTGATGTGATATTCCTTTTAATGAGGCCACCTTTGTGGTAGATATTTCTCCCTCCTCTATGATACCTGCATAATGATTAGCAGGATTAGTTGGGAGTGTTTTTGTGGGACCAAATAATTCTGAAAACGATTTTGTACCATGAATAAATCTACCCTTACTATCTCTAGGCCTACCTTTACTTTTTCACATAAGAAAAATATAACACTACAAATATTTATTGAAGACAACCAGAATTTGGAGCAATCCCATCATAGTGGATGCGTGGTTCTTCACTCTCATCTTACATTACACTCTTCGCCCTCTAATTTCCCTGCAGAATCGTTACCACACATAAATTTTTAAAGAAATATTACCTGGAATGTTTGCAACTCCCTGACAACGACGCCAAAAATGTTAGGGCTTTTATATATCGTGGAATTCCATAAATTTAAATTGTCAAACGAGATTCATAAAATTTGATTTGCAACGCATTCCAGTTCAGATCGAAACTTACCCTATGTAGATTTAGTGCGAAATGAAGTACAAAATACTCAAACTCTGTTTCTGACAATCACACCATGAATTGTTGAAATGAAGAAACCTATTTCATTATGTAATATGAATTACTAATAATAAAATCTATGTTACATTCACAACTCAAATTATTCTCAATTATATCAATCTCACTCAAAAACTCATCCAAAAATAAGATTGGCAACTATCACAAGCTATGTTTTCAAATCAATCTAACAACTACTTCATTCAAAAACCATTATCAAAAAACTAATCCCCAGGGTGATACAAATCGAAAGTAAACTCAAAAATACCTTGTAAATAACTTAGACTATTTCTTATGTAAAATTCCACTCAAACCATACTAAGTATCTCAACACATAACTTATGGATTCCTAACTCGAAATCAACCTGAGAAATTAAACAACACACAACTTCGATTTATCTAACAATGTGAAAAAGAAATAAATCCAAATCAAGGCTTGCTACTATTGGTGTCCAGGTATGAACAATTTATTCACCCTATTTCGACATTAAATTATCAATCCGGGTGCATATCCTTTCAAGGCAACACGCAAGGTATATGCAGGGGAAAACGCATAATCCGTTCCGACCAAGGGTTCATGGGTTAAGATTCAAAACATGGCTGTAAGATTAAACTAATTACAAAACTTCAAAAATAATCATAAACAGGAAAGAACTGTAACAACAAGCATAAACTAATAAATAACACACACACAAAGTCGCAGTGCTTGATCAGAAGAGCGGGCCCAACTCTCTGATCAGGGCTGCATTAGTCACAAAAAATATTGGAGCAGCAAAATAGGTGGTATTTTATTAATCTGTAACAAATTATTACAATAGCGATGGGAGAACCCCCATTCACAGGAACAATCTGCATTTTATACACAACGAGGGAGATTAACAGAGCTCCCTGAAACATGGTAACCGCATCTTCAAAATGTACATCAGCTGGAAAAGCACCATCACCAAATGCTCGAGATAGCAAAAAGGTCTAAGAATAGTTCCAGGGGAATCATGACTCCAACTGCGCGGCCTCCTGATGGCTGGTCGTTACTAGATCTGTTGTGAGGTGCTGAAACGAGGGTTCCTGTTCTCCAAGTTGCGGTCAAACATATGTTTTAGTACTGTGAATAGATAAGACTCTGTGAAATTACTTCATTAATTAAAATATTCCAATTGGACAAGTCAAGGGTGTTTACCTTGTAGGTTTAACATAACAACATAGGTAAATGAGTACAAAAAGGTCAAAAAGGATAATAGAAATGGATGGAAAGATGGCTCGATTTGGTACCCAACATCTCCCCCCAACTAGCCTTTTGCATGTCCTCATGCAGTCCACCCCCTCCGAAAGTCTAGGTTTCGCAGATTATAAGTCTCATGAAGCCCGGCGAGATCATATTTTGAGGCCATCTCTGTTCCTAGAACTTTAAAACCATCTGTTGAGTCTTGAAAATGTCATTCATTTCCATTACACTTTCACTATTATGTCCATTATATCACCTCCATTTCACCTCCATTTCACTACTATGTCATCACATTCATCCCACTTTCATTATCATTGGGCCACATTTATGTTTTTCCAATCTTTATTAATTCTAAGTCTTTTAAGTGAATTTGTGGTTAAAAATTAGAAAATAATGTGCATATGATTATACCTAACAAATGGGTTGAGATTGTTGACATGTGTAGGTTGAAAGGAGGTTTCTAGAAGACCCTTATGTGGCACTCTAAGGCCAAATTGGAATTTGAGTGGAAAGAATCATGGGATCATGAGGATATGTGTCACATCTCTTATTTGTATTGTAACTCTAAGAAGACATGTGTCTTATCAGTTCCTATTTTGATTAGGACTCTAGAGGTAGAGGGAGAGATTCATGGACTCTCATTAATGAGACAGCTTCTCATATTTTTGTATAAATAGGAGATCTCTCTCCTTCATTTGTTAGTTCTTAAGTCTTTTAGCTTGTAAGTTCTTTAGCTTGGAGTTTGTAGTTCTTCCTTGATGGCTTTTGAAAGCTTTGGAGAGCTTTGTTGTACTTTGTAATTTTGAAGAATTTGAATAAAGCTTTGATGTTCTCAACATGGAAGGAGATGTGAAGTAGATGTCATGGAGCATATTAGAATGTAAGGTAGAGTAGATTTCATTTTGTAAATTTTTCTTTGATTTCATTATGTCATTTGATTGCTTTCAAGTTTGATAGATTAGATTTTTCATTCATGAAATTTTAATTCATGCAAGTGTGTTCAACCGGTTGATTGTAGATTAGTAATGCACATAGCTTTTTAATGACTAATGACATGATGGAATCATCTTGTCCTTCTGCTGATTTATTTTCTGAGTTCTAATTCCAGCATTGTTATTTTCAGTTTTTTTTTGTTCATTTACTTTTCTGCAAGATAGATATTAGACTGCTCATGTCATTTTCAGTTACCTCCTATAGCCAGAGCGACTCAAATGGTGAGGGATTGAAGTATGAATGCATAGTTTGATATTAGTTTATTTTTCTGCAAGTTAGTTATTGAATTTCTCATGTCATTTTCAGTTACCTCCTATAGCCAGAGCGACTCAAATGGTGAGGGATTGAAGTATGAATGCGTAGTTTGATATTAGTTTATTTTTCTGCAAGTTAGTTATTGAATTTCTCATGTCATTTTTAGTTACCTCCTATAGCCAGAGCGAGTCGAATGGTGAGGGATTGAAGTATGAATGTGTAGTTTAATATTAGTTTCATTTTATGCAAATTAGATATTAGATTGCTCAATTTGTTTATGATTACCTCCTATAGCCGGAGCGAGTCGAATGGTGAGGGGTCAGAATATGAGTTGATGTAATATGATTTAGTTTACTTTGCTTATAGTTTTTGAATTGCTTTAAGTTCAGTTTTCTTTTTATACAACAGCAAGGATACTGGGTTTCATAGTCACTAGCTCATTGATTAGTTGTTGCATTCCATTTTGATTGAAGTAGCTGCATATTTACACTTTTGTTTAAGTACTAATTCCATCAATAACATGTTTTGAGATCTTTTGAAGTGCTAAGTTTTAGAAGTTACCATTAGGGACATATAATTTGTCTTGAAATTTACATCCATACTTGACCTTTAAAAGTATTCTTAAGACCTTAGAATAGGATTTCCATTTGCATTAGGTACTTTAGGAAACCAACAAAAGAAAACTCCAAAAAAAAATAAAATCTATAAAACAACGAAGTAAGAAAAATGTTAACTAAGCACATATGGTGCACCACACTTCATCAGTTTACGATACCCAGATTGATAATTTATGTAGAGCAATTTAAGACGTTAAATTGACTAGACATTTTGGCGCCGTTTCCGGGGAAGTGTAATTAGGAGACCTTATTTCTTACATTTGAAAAAATTTAATAATTCTTGAGTATGCTCTCCTCCTGCACTTCGTGTGATCTGGAGGATCAGAAAAAGGATTGTTAAGTAAAAAAAAATAAATTAATAATTCTTGAGTATGCTCTCCTCCTGCACTTTGTGTGATCTGGAGGATCAGAAAAAGGATTGTTATGTAAAAAAGAAAAAGAAAAAAAAGGAGACAAAATAAACTTCATCATTTCATTTGATTAAAAAAAAAAATGGAACTCAACTACTTTGATAGGTTTAAATTGTCCAAAATTGACTGGTTATGGTTTGTAGTGGTCCTCAAAACACTGTATCGTGTTTTAATAAGGTTTTGCAACTTAGTTGTGGAAAGTGCCTTGATTCCGCAGCTAGTTGAGAATTCCGCAGCTGTTTCAAGGTTTAGCAGGTTACAGACGTCCAGTGAAGAAACAGACCACATAAGCATCTCCAGAATTATCCCAACATGGATCCTATCCTACTCACCCAGCTCAGATCAATAAAAAACCAGCCTAAGACCTCAGTCAAAGTCCTGATTTCAATTTATTTACCTTGAAGCCTTTGCTGCTTTCCAAAATGGACTTAAGCTCATCCTTCATTTCCTAGGCTTCACTGGATAAGCCTGAGCATCTCCTAAATAGAGCATCTAGTTGGTTCTTTAAAAAAAAAAAAAAAAAAAAACCTGTTACAATTACAATGAATTCTCCCAACCTTCACGTTTTCTTTGAAAAACTTGACTAAAATACCCTCTTGATTGACAACTTTCCAGATTGTGTTCAGATTCATTCAATACGTAGCAAACTTGTGAAAATATCTTGTATTGCTATAAGCTTTAGCGATCCATATTTAAGTGCCACATCGCCTCTTCCTTTGTCAACAATTCTTGTCTTTGAACCATCAAAGACTTCAGAATAACAATGTCTTCCATAAAGAATATACCAAAGACATTCTACTTGTATTCAAAATCTGATTTTAAACTCCATTTCCTTGAGAATAGCTTGGGACGACTGGTTGAATCACTATCATAAAAAAAATAGGGTCTAGGCTGAAGAAACCAAGGATCTATAGTTTTCCTTGAACAATTTTTGTTCTCGTAGGATGCTCGGCGCTTTACTCGCTAAAATATGAGCGGCATAGGAATTGGCACAACCTGCCCAATCCATGGAGGCTATATCACTGAAATTCACTGGGTCGTACACTGTAATTACATTTGAAAACAATTTCCCCCCCTATGAGATTGATCTTAAGGCCGAATGCAACAAATTCATAAAAGGTAGAAGAGTGAAAACATTAACTCAAAAAAACATAAATAGAGAAAAAAATGTCAAACTTTGAGAGCACGATTTGGCCAAACGGAGATGAATTTGAAAAAAAAAAACATGGGTTTTTTCGCCAGCAGGGTCAATTAGATAACTGAGAAACCATTTTAAAAAATTCGTGGCGGTCTGGGAGAAATCCTCAGTTCTTTTGAGCCCATTTTTTCTTGCTGCGTTTAAAAAAACGGAATTTCAATTAAATGAACAGGCTGTGATGTAATTCGACGTGCCTGAGGAAGAGAAATCTAATTAGGAATCAACTATGTGCTGGTGTTCAATATTAATTACACATATTTAATGACTAACAGTCCCATGCAACGCGTGACTGTGCTTAAGTTTCACGACCAACAGCAAAGACGTGTCCAAAAATCATAAGGCTCTGTTTTAACTCCCTTACGTAAACCATTGAATAATCTACCAAATGTTGTTTTTGGAGGAGATATGAATTAGGATGATAAGCTGGATGGTGCTCCTCCTCTTCCTTATGGATGGTATGATGCTTGGGTGACGTTGAGACCTGGTCAGGATGGCTAGACATATGATACTAAAGCTAATCAAATGCTAACTGGAAATCGTCTCTTGCAAAAGCGTTTGGATATAATGTTTTGCCATTTTCAAAATTTTGAGAGTATTGATATGATAGGGACAAATCCCATTCCTGGTCTCTCCCATAAAAAGGAGAAGAAAACCAGAGGACGGTCTCAAATTTTGACTCTTCCTGTGTTGGTGATCACTTTGGGTTGCTTTTAAAGCTTAGACCAAAAAAATAAAAAAATAAAAAAAATGATGGGGCTCATTGGGAGAACTAAATCAGTTGAACACACTTAGACTTGGACTTTATTTAGCTAGATAAAAAGGGCAGTCAGGGATATGCGTCTGATGGTTGACTGTTTCAGCTACTTTCCGCAGTTGATTCAACTTTCCGCAGCTGTTTTGTTAAACCCCAGGTTGCATGTGTCATCAAGCAAAACAAGTCACATGGGTAGCTGGGGGAATGTCAGTACATGGATAATGTCCTATTCATTTGGTCAAATTCGATGAAAAAGACCCCGGTCAAAGGGAAGTCAAGTTGTGTGTTATCACTAAGTCGCCACACTGAGTCACCACACTAAGTCACTGCATGTCAAGAAAAAAATAATAATTTTGAACCAATGAAATGAATAAGTTATTTGCGCACTTTTCTGAAGGTATTGATTAATTTTGGACTGATGATGAAAGATGAATGGCTAACTTTTTATTCAAGATTTTTAGCTACAGAAACTGTGCACATTCCGCAGCTAAAGTCCAATTCCGCCGCTGTTCTCTAATTCCGCAGCCAGAAAAACCTCATTGTTCAAATCAGCTTAACTTTTTCATACAAAATCAGATTTTGATGATTTAAGTACCATTGGAAAGATCTCAACAAGATCTACACAATGAGAAATCCATCATTAGAGTTTGAAATGGAAAATAATGAAATAAATTGCTGAAAAGAAGCAACATCAACTTGAGGCACTAATTCCAAATCAGGTATAAATTCTTTTGATTTTTCCTTTGAGAACTTGTTTCATTAATACAAATTCTTAGTTTTGTGTGTAAATATCATAACTAGAGAGATTGGCCATCTCTCTCCTTTGATAATATTACATTCCATTGCAGAAGAAGTATTAGTTTTTTTTGCAGGTTCCAGGAGGAAGGACAAATGAATACAAGAGAATGGTGTCTCTCTAAGAGACCAATTTGTTTCATAAGAGGATGATCAACAACAAAGAGGAAATATGTTGATGCAAAATTAGATCCAAACACTTGAAAAACTTTCAGATACTATTGTCTCCATCACATCCATATTTCATAATAAACCATTCACTCCATATTTTCCATTTACATTCACATACACTTTCCATCTCTTTTTCTCCATTCATAACCCACAAATAAAAGCAAGAGGCTCATTCATATGCTTATTTCCCATTGCCATTTCTACTCTCCAATTCCATCTTCCATTTTCATCTTCCATTTCCTGTCATTTTCATACCGCAAATAAGCCCTGCTTCAATGCAAATTATTGAGTCCATAGTCCTTTGAGTCTAAGTTCTTTGTAAAAACACCTTGAGGCTTGCATGCCTTAATGACAAGTCCTCATGCTGACAAACAATGGCAATACATTAATGTCCCTTGTTCGTTAGATCTTCTAGGTGACTCGACATCGGCAAATTCATTCGTACCTAGCAAGATGTGTTTGGGCATCTTGACTCTCATTGTCATCAATGGTGAGAGTTCTCGTGTTGACTAGTGGCATCCGTTAATGGCCACTAAGCCAACAATTTCCTACTATGCTCACATCAGAACATCTTTTCACATAGTAGGAATTCTGCCAACGAGTTTTGAAGACATGAAGATTATTATTTTCAGCATTTTGGAGCAGATTCAACAAGTTTTAGTAGAAGCAATAAAAATTCATCTTATCTCTCTATCCATGACTCCTCTTGTTCAGCCAGTTGAAGAAGAATATGATCAGAAATTTTCAGCCACTACACATACAACTCATCCATTCCAAAGGGTAAGTGAAGGTACGTCATTTTCTAACTTTTGACCATAGAATTCCATAAAAAGATAGAATGATAATTGTTGGAAAAACATTTCTCTTCCTCATTTCATAAAATTTCCAATACCATCAGTTGGGGGGGGGGGAATACATTCATCTTCATATTTTGCCATGTCCATATCATATTCAGGAGCCCACATACTTCCAACATATATTAACTATTACATTGCTATTATGACATACAATGGTTTTTGAAAAAGTGCTTAAAGGATAAATTGGATACAAACAAAATCATGGTTGTCACACAAGAACCAACCATCATGCAATCCAATAAAGATATACTTTGCAACAATAATCAAAATATCATTATGCAAAGTTCAAAGATCAAAATAGAAGGCAACAACAAAAAAAAATGGTTGTAACATAAGAACCAACCATGTTGCAATTCAAGTAAAACACTTTGCAGAAATATGAAATTATCAAATGATATCATGCAAAGTTAAGCCAAAGCTCAAGGATCAAAAGAGTTAATGTAATATATATTGCATGAGGACATGCAATAGCTTCAGTTGGGGGGTATGTTGAGTCTTGAAAATGTCATTCATTTCCATTACACTTTCACTATTATGTCCATTATATCACCTCCATTTCACTACTATGTCACCACATTCATCCCACTTTCATTATCATTGGGCCACATTTATGTTTTTCTAATTTTTATTAATTCTAAGTCTTTTAAGTGAATTTGTGGTTAAAAATTAGAAAATAATGTGCATATGCTTATACCTAACAAATGGGTTGAGATTGTTTGACATGTGTAGGTTGAAAGGAGGCTTCTAGAAGACCTTTATGTGGAACTCTAAGGCCAAATTCGAATTTGAGTGGAAAGAATCATGGGATCATGAGGATATGTGTCACATCTCCTAATTGTATTGTACCTCTAAGAAGACATGTGTCTTATCAGTGCCTATTTTGATTAGGACTCTAGAGGTAGAGGGAGAGATTCATGGACTCTCATTAATGAGATGGCTTCTCATATTTTTGTATAAATAGGAGATCTCTCTCCTTCATTTGTTAGTTCTTAAGTCTTTTATCTTGTAAGTTCTTTAGCTTGGAGTTTGTAGTTCTTCCTTGATGGCTTTTGAAAGCTTTGGAGAGCTTTGTTGTACTTTGTAATTTTGAAGAATTTGAATAAAGCTTTGATGTTCTCAACATGGAAGGAGATGTGAAGTAGATGTCATGGAGCATATTAGAATGTAAGGTAGGGTAGATTTCATTTTGTAAATTTTGCTTTGATTTCATTATGTCATTTGATTGCTTTCAAGTTTGATAGATTAGATTTTTCATTCATGCAATTTTAATTCATGCAAGTGTGTTCAACCGGTTGATTGTAGATTAGTAATGCACATAGCTTTTTAATGACTAATGACATGATGGAATCATCTTGTCCTTCTGCTGATTTATTTTCTGAGTTCTAATTCCAGCATTGTTATTTCTTTCAGTTTTGTTTTGTTCATTTACTTTTCCGCAAGATAGATATTAGACTGCTCATGTCATTTTCAGTTACCTCCTATAGCCAGAGCAACTCAAATGATGAGGGATTGAAGTATGAATGCGTAGTTTGATATTAGTTTATTTTTCTGCAAATTAGTTATTGAATTGCTCATGTCATTTTCAGTTACCTCCTATAGCCAGAGCGACTCAAATGGTGAGGGATTGAAGTATGAATGCGTAGTTTGATATTAGTTTATTTTTATGCAAGTTAGTTATTGAATTTCTCATGTCATTTTCAGTTACCTCCTATAGCCAGAGCTAGTCGAATGGTGAGGGATTGAAGTATGAATGTGTAGTTTAATATTAGTTTCATTTTATGCAAATTAGATATCAGATTGCTCAATTTGTTTATGATTACCTCCTATAGCTGGAGCGAGTCGAATGGTGAGGGGTTAGAATATGAGTTGATGTAATATGATTTAGTTTACTTTGCTTACAGTTTTTGAATTTCTTTAAGTTCAGTTTTCTTTTTATACAACAGTAAGGATACTGGGTTTCACAGTCACTAGCTCATTGATTGGTTGTTGCATTCCATTTTGATTGAAGTAGTTGCATATTTACACTTTTGTTTAAGTACTAATTCCATCAAAAACATGTTTTGAGATCTTTTGAAGTGCTAAGTTTTGGAAGTTACCATTAGGGACATAGACTTTGTCTTGAAATTTACATCCATACTTGACCTTTAAAAGTATTCTTAAGACCTTATAATAGGATTTCCATTTGCATTAGGTACTTTAGGAAACCAAAAAAAACAAAACCCCAAAACAAAATAAAATCTATAAAACAACGAAGTAAGAAAAAGGTTAACTAAGCACATATGGTGCACCACACTTCATCAGTTTACGATACCCGAATTGATAATTTATGTAGAGCAATTTAAGATGTTAAATTGACTAGACACCATCCGAAAGGAGAACTTCTTTCCACCAATCGCTTGGAACATCATACGCTGGACTGTAAATTTTGGCAGGCAACCAAAGAATAGGAAACTGAAACCAGATCCCCATCCACCGGGCCCCACATGTCTGGACACATGCCACATATTTGGGCACTCTGGTAAGTACTTGTGCAAAATTTGGTGCCCCAAAAGGTTCCCTGTTTCGGACAGCTGTAGGTGACATCATCCACCTTCTCTAACAACAATCAAGGGCCTCTTTTTGAAATGTGGTGAGTTTCTTGACACAAAGATCAAGACACCATATTTGTGTCCTCACCATTCTATCTCTATTCTCCCCAATTCCCAAAAAGGTGTTATGCTTATTGAACATTATGACTGACCTCTCATGTTCTCCTCTTACTATAAATGGCTTTGTAACTTGATTGGATTCAAAAGTGTTACAAGCCTTCTGCCAGTGAATCTGATTGAAAGCATAAGAGGTGAGGGCCCTTAAATGAATGTCCCCTACATATGGAACCAGGTTAAAATCTCTGTCTAGACGCAGTAGATACCCATGTAGGTAAAACTCACACATCAGATGTTGAGTTGGCACGTCATGACTCCTCAAGATTCAGAGGAATTGTACACCATCTTCTATCTCATAGCTGACCTCGTTTCTGATGCTTTCCATGCAAAATAAAAGGAAATGTTCATGCAAAAATAAAGAATAAAAAGAAGCAGGGGGACGACATGCCATAACCTCTTGCACCAGACTGAACATCTGCTCCTTATCGGCCTTCAGTTCTGCCACTTGCTTTTCCAGCTGCTCCGTCTTGAGCTGCTGCTTCGCATGCCTTAATCTCATAACATCTATGCGCTCCACATATCCAAAGATGGTTGTGGAGGCTCTTTCCTCAGTCCTTCTGATCTCATTTTTGTATTGAGCCACAGTAGATTTCCAAGACTGTATTTCGGCTATTAAGGCATATTCCCAGTCTTCGAACAATCATTCGACCGGGTCTGTTTGAGTGGCAGCAAAGGTTGTGGCTGTCAGGTCCACTTGAGTTTTTGCTTCAACCCCGATGGTCTTGGACTTTTTGGCTTGCCACTTGTACTTATTTATCTATTTTTGCATTTTGTGCACCTTCTTTCTCAGTTTCCTTACCTCCATTTTGAGCTGCATTGTCTCCCTAAATTGCAGTTGATACTTTTTCTTAACTGGAAGTCTTCGCTATTCACACAACTCAATCCATTCCTGCTTAATCAGTACTTCCTCTGTTTCGGCAGTTGGAGGTAAATCCCGTGAAACCTCTTCTGCTATGCCCACTGTCGGGTTTTACTCCACTATCTACCTTTCTTCAATTATTTCATGCTTCACAACCTTCTCACCAAGCTGTGTCATTGGCTCATTCATTGGGACCGCTTTGCTTGGTCTCTCCTCTTCGCCAACGGCGATTTCTTCTTCGTGCACGCTCACCGCGACCGGTGATGCCCTGGCGAGATGCTCTCCTGCTACTGTGCTTGTTGGGATCCCTTCCAGTTCTTTAGCCTCGGAAATCTCTGTCTCTTCTCTCCTTTCTGACTCCGAGGTGCCTGTTGCATGTGCAGCATTCACCCTGTATGGTTGTGGCCTTTGTGACAGATTCAGAGCCACAGGAACAACAAACTCTTCTTCTTCTTTCTACCGTGGGGAACGAGTTACCCTCGCTCCTCTTGGGATAAAGAAGGAAAACTGGAACGAATCCTCAACATTCGGCCCCGAAGTTGACGTTGGTTCTTGTGGGTCAGCGTCAACCTCATGCCCTAATTCTCCCACTGCTTCCTCCACGGGTCCCCTAGTTTCCTCAACTCTGGGCCCTTCTTGTCTCTGTTCTCTCTCTTCCATGGGTTCTATGGTCGGAGTGGTCACGACCTCCTCTTCAATCGTATTCTCCTCCTCCATCAGCTCCATGGTGGCAGGAGATCCTTGTGGAGTACCCTCGGTCACCATATCGACCGCTTCGTCCATGCTGGCCTGTTGTGGGTCTGCTTCCGTGGTTGCCATGTTATCAACTTGCTTTGCTAGTTCCATGGGCGAGACTGGTTCTTGTGGGACAGCCTTGGCCATGGTACTAGTGGGCCTTTCTATATCAATCCCCACATCTTCCGTTGACTCCACAGTTCTGGCTTGCTCTTGGGGACCTGCCTCATCTCTAATTTCTTCTATTTCCATCTCCATTTCCTTCGGCTCCTCCTGGTCAATATAATTCTCATCTTCTGCATCCTCCTCCATAGCTTCAGGTTCTTCTGCCCTGGCAGCCACAATAGCTGCTATTTGTTCCTTTGTGGAATCCAGAAATAGCTTCCATGGAATTAGGATTTGTCCAACAGCGTTCATTATCAATAGCTGAACTAACCCGTGGTGAGTGATGACCACCAATACCTGCCACGACCCCTGAGTCGAATGTGCCATCAAGTGAAGGTTCCTTAGTAGAAAATAAGGCACATTCATTGAAAAAGCTTCCACCTGTGGAAATCGCAGGTGAGCTAGTATGTGGAGATGGTATTTGAATATGGTGGAGTATCTTCCTTCGCACGTCATATATTTGATGATGAACTCTACTACTCCTCCCCATGGATGTGGTAGCGAGTTCCTGTCATACCCTCGACCCTTCTGTGCAATACTCTCGCCCACTTGTAGAAAATCCTCGGGAAATTTTGGGAGGGCGGTCCTTCTCGAAAACCATCGTTGCCCGACTTGAGGAAGCCCACTGACTTTCGCGATGATTTCTTTTGTTTCAAGGATCTCAATTTCGCGGACCCAAGAACCTCCTCCCAAGTTCAATGCAAATTCTACCATCATTTCTTCATTCGACCCCTTCAATCTATCGAAATAAACATCCCAACCTACATTCTCTAAAACCTGCCAAACCTCCTGATTGTTCTGAATTCCCCCTGTATTCTCAGGTTCATGGCAAATAGATCGGCCACCCATTGTTGCAAAGGTGAAATTAGCGCGACGATTGCAGTTGGCTGGCAAGGGAGAGTGACAGGTTTCCAAACCGTTGGCAAATGAAATAATGTCATGGTTGATTTGGAAACAACAGATGAACAGTACTGGTATGTTTGGGAATGATGACAAGTTAAGGTGGTGTCAGAGCTTAGATTTGCCTTAGGTTGAAAAGGCAAGCTTCTAGGTCCACATCAAACCACGGTTAGCCTCGTAGCTAGCCCTACGAGGACAGGAGAGGGCTCTCTCCGAGTCAATCTCAGTTAAAGATAATTGATGGGGCTTGAGATGACTGATTTAACAACTGATCTTAGGCTAGGTATGAAGTGAAAGGATTTGATTTTAGTTATTAAGGGTTTTGTTGGAAAAAAGGGACAGGCAAATTTTGGGTCCGAGGATGAGGCCTAGCTTTTGCAGAGTTCTGATTAGGGCAAGGAAGGAAATCGTTTTGATGCTTTGGATTGAATGAATGGATGGATCAGACCGGTGAGGGGCTAAAGAGGGAAAAAATGTCTCAAGAGTCCTCCTCAAACAGATGAAAACATGTAGAGTTAAACAAAATTTCAAGACAAAGCACAACAGTCCAATGAATTCTATCTCAATCACTCATTTGTTTAATTTCAGAAGAAAAGAGAAGGGAAAATGATATACATAAACATTAGTAAACTTACAATTACTTAGAGAAAAACACCATCAAAACATAGAGCCACATGGATCCCAACAAGTGCTGCAAAACCATGGTCTTTCCTTTGCCAAAATTGCAGAAATGAAATGTACAATGAAGTGCCAAGGAATCCCAAGTATCCAACCCTGAAAATGACTGAGAAATTACATGATATAGACAAGCATAACTCCTTTCCATGACTCTAGGGGTCTAGCTCATCATTCTAGGAGCTGTTTGAACCAATTCTAAATAAGGAACTGAAATCTAGGTAGTCAAACAACTTACCCCTATATGCTAGGAAACTGATTCATTCATTTAATTTTCACTTTTTAGTGAATGAATCCTCTAGAACAAGTAAAAATGTGCCAATATTACATCATGGTTATCAAATTACATCATGAAAGGTCAATTGTAACATCAAAAAGAAAAACTAGTCAAAACTGGGTGAATTTCTGAGCTGAACAGTGAAAAATAGGCAAAAATCCTCTATGCGCCGCGCCTAATTCTCTATGCGTCGCGCCACTTTGGAGCTGAATTTGAGGCACTTCCCGAAGTCAAAATTGAGCGCAAGTGTTCTTTTTGGAAATTTCTCCCTGTCTACTTTCCAACCCAAGTGGAATTTCTGAATTTGGATGTCATTTTCCCCTCCAAAACTTCAATATCCCAAGACTGCTTCCTGTGTGTCAAAATAGGGGTAGTGAGGTCATTTTTTGAGTGTTTTTGGCCTCTTGAGGACTCAAAACTTGCCCAAATTTCTTGGCCATGCACCAGCAACCATAATTTATCATGAAAAATCTAGAAATGCAAAGTTTTTTGGATTTGGAGCCCTCTAGCAAAAGCGAGTGCCACGTGGCACGGCGCATAGGGAAGCAAAACTTGTTTTTTAGTGCAAAAAATTTCAAAATGCCAAAAATTGCTCCAAATTTCTTGAAATTTTGGCTAGACCTTCTCTATCAAGTTTCATGCTGGGCTAAAGAGGCTTCGGCCAATATCCAAAGATGATCATGCTCCTTTTTCCTCTTTTGCTTCCTTATTGCCTTCTTTAATTTTGCCTTTAGATTCCTTATTTGTGCCTTGCAAACCTTATTCCGCGCCATGTAGTGGAAAGCCATGTGTCTCAGCAATGCTTTGTCTCTGTCGGCCTTGTCCAACAGTCTCTCTAAGTGGATGTTGACTCTTTCGAGCCAAGACTCCCAATCATCATTAATCTCTTGCTACAATGAAGAGAGTTCAATCCTCCTCCTTTGAGAAGCTTGACGATTCTCCGTGACGTTTTGTAAGTCCATAATCACCTGCTGATCTTCAAGCTGCTTATTCCTTTGCTCCAAGTATTTAATATTCCACTTAGCCCTCTCCAAGTTGAGGGATAAGGCTTTGATCTCTGTCTTCTGCTCCTGGATGATATCTCTAAGTTTGGCACTTTTTGGGCCCATATCTGTATCATCATCATGAATGAGAATGAAGTCGGTCTCTCGTTCACCTCAAGGCCCCTCATCCTGCATTAGCCTCTTGCCTTTGTCCTATACCTTTGGTTCTGATGTTGGAAGCGAGGCCCCTTCCACACCGAGTGGAGATAACACTCACTTCGTTGCTACAAACAAATGTCTAGTGCCCCTTTGATATGTGATGAATACCAGCACACTAACGGTCTCATGGCGCTCATACTGATGAGAAGGTCCACCTGTCTCATGCCCAACCTCTGAAAGCCCCTGTGAAGCTCTGAAGAAATCACGGGAGATGAAATCATCCCAAGTGATGCCCTGTAATCCAAGCTGATGAACCACCAAAATCTTGATGAGAGCAAAATGATAAACACTGTTAAGTTGCTGCTGAGGGGTTTTGTGTTGCACAAGGGTGGTCATCCTCTCTATGTTCCGGCATATGAAATAAGGAATGTTCATCATCTGTACCTGGTGAAATGCATGAGCAACCTGATGTGATAAGCGTATAAACGAGAGAACCATCCCTCACAACTGAAATACTTCATGATTAATTTCATTAGTGGAGCATATTCATCTTTAAGATATCTGAATGGAAACACTCTCTTGAGCTGCCTCAAGAAACTGGTTTTAATATATGGCTCATAATGTTGTCGGTCAATCTTCTTCCTCTTGTTCCATGGTTCTCCAATGTTTGGTATGCCAGTTGCCAGTGAAATGGTTTCTGGTGTAAGTGTGAAGGTGACACCAGCCAAAGTAACCTGATCTCCATGTAAATTTAGCACAAATAGACGAGCTAACTCATGATGAAATTGAACATTAGCCACCTTCTCACAAAACTCATAACATGACTGATGCTAAAAACAGAAGATGGCTAGAGGGCAGGCTTGTAATTCAGTGAGGGTGATTGGTTCTTCTCTGATATGTCTGCTGCCTCTATGAGGCCTCCGGGGTGCATGTTCCTCCATGGGTGAATCACTTTGGGTTTCCACTTCATAGTCAGATGAATGCTCAGATGCCATGACTGCTGTACAAAATTCCTTGGAGAAATAGATGCTGGTGTATGAAAACTGTGTTGGGCTGCTCTTTAGTAATGTTCCTAACCTCTGCCACCAAGGGGAAAACAGTGAAACAGGGACTGTTAGGAGAGAAGAAAATAGTGAGGGATTAGGGGTTATTGGGATAAATTTTTTAGGGAAATATGGGAGAGGGTTTGGGATTTTAAGTATGGGAGGTTTAGGGTTTTATATTTAGAAATTTGGGAAAGGGAATGTGGGATAGGGGTTTAGTGATTTTAGGGGATAGGGAACACTGAAATAAGGAGAAAATGGAATAAGGGAGAAAAGAAAATGATGGAAAGAGAATAAACTTGGTGGCAAATAGTTGTCAAACCCTAGGCAGCAACTTTTATTTGAGGAATTTAAGATGATAGGGTTTGATCATTTGTTTATACATTCAACACATCAACCATCATAGCATAACTACCAAAATTTGATGAACAGGAGAATTGGAGCTCAACCTACTTGAAAGAAAGGAAATTTGTACGTTTTTGGCGTTTTGGAGGCCGTTCTGGAACTTTTCGGGCCGCTCAGCTGTATGCGCCGCGCAGCTTGCCTAACGCACTGCGCCTTCCCAGTGCGCCGTGCCTGTTAAAAAATGCACAGCGGGATTGTTCCCAGTGCGCTGCGCCTCCCCGGTGCGCCGCGCCTTCTGCCCAGTGCGCCGCGCCGGCAAGTTGCAGCGATTTTTTGCCCAATTTCTCACTCGTTCACCAAAATGACTTTGAGTTGCCTCCTCTTTGTTCTTGGCATGCAAATGAATTTTCAAAACTTGGAGACATGCTTTATACATTGGCTTTTCAAATTAATTTTGTCAAAAACCCATTTTTGTAATGTTTTGCAGATGACCTTTATTTCAACCTCTGTTTTGGACTTTTTCACTACTTTTTCACTTTGTAATGAGCGAAATGACCCGAGCTTGGCTTGTTTTTGCAGGTTAGGGAGCTTCTTAGGCTAAGGAAAAGAACCAGGGTGCAGGTGAAGAAATTTACAATGAAGAGAACAAAATTTACATGATTTTGTACAAATAAAGCTGAATACTCTGTTTTTTCCTCAAAACAGAGTTTTGAGGAAAAACACATTTCGAACACTTTTTAACAAAATTTATTGGCGATAGAACATCCTCATGGCCTGCTGGTGATTATCGGACACTCTGAAGCATTTATTGACAAAACCCTAATGAAACCCTAGACCTACTTGACACTAAAACCCTAAAGACAACTTTTGCAACTTTGATGAAAAGACTGTATATGTTTTTTAAATGAAGAGCCAACAGGTAGATAACATGAGGGGAATGAGTGACAAGGCCCTTCCGTCAGATTATGGCATGCTCCTAGTGGAATGCAGATGATCGAGCTGAATGAGACACCTAAAAATGAAATGCAATAAGAGAAATGATCTCTGATGGAGGGATGACCAGACCGACTCTAACATTGGCTCCAATGGGGATGGTAGCTCCTTGGAGGTGCCAAGAACTGCAGATCTTTGGGAGAGCAGATAGTTCCTTCGTTCATTGGGCTATGGAGTCATTATTTCGACAAACAACACAAGAATTTGACTCATTTATTGACTAAAAACGGACTTAAACCGCCTGAATTGTGAAACTAAAATGACTAAAAAACTGATTCGACAAACTAAACTCAAAACTAAAATATTTCTTCATAATTATAGCCTTCACTTCGGGCCGCAGACTGAAGAAAATATCACAGCACACACTTTCAATGATACTGAAATAAAATGGTATTTACAGTGACGATGTAAACAAAAAAAATAACTTAGAAATGATACCGGCCCTCCTGGACAATCTTCCCGTTCATCTCCTTAAGAAGAAAGGCATTCTGACCCCGATATGCATCAATTTTGAAGGGACCTTTCCATAGATTCTCGAACTTACCATGCTTACCCTTTTCCTCATTCCTTGCGTCCCACTTCAGCACCACATCATCCAACTGAAATTTGTCCGCCTTGGTTTTTCTGTCATAAATCTTCTTAATTCTCTCCTGCATCTTGAACGTGTTTTGAAAAACTTCTTCTCGTGTCTGCTGCAAATGGATCATTTGATTTAGTCTTCTCTGCATTGGATCATCTTCACTACCAGCCTCCTGAAGAAGTTTGACTACCGGAGCTGCGAGAGAGGTAGGAAACACTGTATCAACTCCATAAACTAAATCAAAGGGGGACATACCAATGGATTTCTTCTGACTCACTCGATCTGCCCAAAGTGCATGGACCAGGTTCTTATGCCAACTCTTCTTGTTTATTTCCAACAACTTTTTAATGATGTTAACCAAAGATTTGTTAGAAGACTCCGCCAATCCATTGCCTTGTGGATGATAAGCGGTTGAGTGCCCCAAAGTAATGTGATATTTATTACAAAACTCAACCATCCTTTTTGATTTGAAAGCTGCTGCGTTATCAGTGATTAGCTTATTCGGGCAACCAAAACGGGACAAAATATTATTCTCAAGGAATGAAATTATTACCGCATCCGTAGCTTGCCTAGTGGGAATTGCTTCGATCCACTTTGTGAAATAATCTGTCGCCGTGAGGATCCATCTATGCTGACCTAAAGAAGCAGGATGAATTTCACCAATGAAATCCAACCCCCACTGCTGAAAAGGAGCACTCACCTCAATGGGTTTAAGTGGCAAAGGCTGTAATTTCTGCTTTCCTTCAAAAATCTGACAGTTATGACAACTCTTGACAGCCTTACATACATCAGCAAACAATGTCGGCCAATAGTATCTGGCTCTCAGAATTTTATTTTCCATTGTTTTCCAAAAAAGGTGACCGCCACAATCTCCTTTATGGAAATCTTCCATGACCTGCTTCGCTTCTTCTTCCACCAAACAATTCAACAAAATGCCACCGAGATCTTTCCAATAAAGTGCAGAATTCAAAATACAAAACTTAGCAGCCTTTAACTTAAGAGTTCTAGCTTTGTTTCTAGCCATACCAGGTGGCGAGGACAAATTCTGAAGCACATATATAATATCTGAATACCACGGAGAAAGAACAAAGATTTCAGCTACCTGAATTGACGGAACTTCCTCATTTTCATCAGACATAGCAGCAATCAAATTTATGTCTAAGACGTGTAGACTTGATTCAGCCATTAACTTTGCCAATCCCTGTCCTTTAACAAGCTTTGTGGGCTTTATCTCCACATCATACTCCAGCAAAGCTGCAATCCACTTGCCTCGTCTTCCTTCTGGATCTGTTTGTACCAAAATATCTTTGACAACAGTGTTAGGAACATAAGCCAAAATATGGGAATGCATAATATATACGCGAAAATCTTTCAATGCTTTTACAAGTGCAAGGGCTTGCTTCTCAATAATGTTGTACTTCAAGGCTGCATCTCTTATAGTTCAGCTGAAGAAAGCAATGGGTCTTTCATGCTCATCTTTTTTCTGCATTAATACAACGGCCATAGTGTGCTCTGAAGCAAACGAAAACAATATAAAATCCTGAGTGTAATCCAGGCTGATTAGGACTGGAGCTGAAGAAAGAGCCAATTTTACTAGATTGAAATATTTTATAGCCTCTTCAGTAAATTTCACTTGGCTATCCTTCTTAAGCATGTTTGTAATCTCTCTTAGGTGTTCAGCAAGATTAGGTACAAAGCGGCATAAAAAATTCATCTTACCATTAAAAGATTGAATCTCCTTATTGTTTCGCGGAAGGTCAATTTGCTGAATCGCTTCTACGCGTGTTGGATCAATACAAATTCCATCTTTTGATATGATGTGTCCAAGTATTTTACCTTCATCCATGGCGAACAAGCTCTTCTTTGGATTCAGCGACACACCATATTTTCTGCACTTTTGAAAGATAGTTTTCAAATGATACATATGTTCTTCATCTGAATTAGAAAACACCATCAAATCGTCAAGGTACACCACCAAAAAGGCATCCTTCTCATTTGCGAAAGCCATATCCATTGCCCGCTGAAATGTGGCACCTGCGTTCTTCAAACAGAAAGGCATTTTAGCGTAATGAAAAGTCCCCCCACGGAGTGGTGAACGTTGTTTTGTCTCGGTCATCTTCATGGAACAAAATTTGGTTATATCCAGAATAACCATCGAGTAGTGACATACGCGATGCTCCAACTACTCACTGAAGTATGTGATCCATTTTTGGCAGCGGATAATTATCCTTCAATGAAACTTTATTGAGATTCCTAAAATCAATGCACAAACGAATCTCACCTATCTTCTTTCGTATGGGCACCAAATTAGATATCCAATCAGAAAATCTGATGGGAATGATGATTCCTGATTTGTACAACCTGTTTACCTCCTTCTCAATTGATGGTAGAAATTTTGGATTAAGCCTTCTTAACTTCTGTCTGAAAGGTTTCTGATTAGGCTTAATAGGAATTGTGTGCTGAATTATATTGGTATCATATGTCTTCAAGTCGGAATAGTCCCAAGCAAACACATCAGCAAAGGATGAAAAAAAACTGATATATTTGGCCTTAACCTTTTGTGGCAATGTTTTGGACAACTTTACCATATTTGGATGTTCAGCTGTTCCAATATTCACCTCTTCGACTCCCTTCTCCGTTGGCTGCAATGTTGGTTTGCGGGCTACGTCATCATGATCAAAGAGTTCTTCTAAAGGTATCAAGCCTTTAGGAATAACATTATCCTTGAGCAGAAACACTTCCATTTGATTTATCTGCACATCATCTTTACCATCATCATGTTCTACATCAATTGAGGTATCTTCGAACTTACCTTTGTTTTGTAGAAAATCATCAGTTTCCTCATCATCTTGGAAAACCTGCCAATATCTCTGATTTTCCGGGACAGTCGGACGATGTTTCACATGGATTTCAAATTTATTACTTGAGTTCATAGGAATCTTCAAATTACTCGTTGCCTTAGCAAGTGCATCTGCAATACTATTTTGAATACGAGGCACACACGTCAAGGTATAATCTGAAAACAACTTCAAGATGTCTAGAATAGCATTCCGGTATGCCCGCATCCAAGGATGGTTTGCTTGATATTCACCTTTAACTTGCTTAATCACCAATTCGGAGTCGCCATATACAACAATATTCTTAGTATTAAGCTTTCTTAGGATTTTTAGGCTAGCAATCAAAGCTTCATACTCAGCCTCATTGTTTGAGCAATGAAAAGCAAGCTTGTAAGAACATACCCACACATTACTAGGCACTTTGTTTGAAGCAGAAAAAGGACTGCGTACCCAAATACCAATTCCAACACCATTATTTCCCACTGCTCCATAGAAATCCATGGTCCACAGACCATCTTCCTCTTCTTCTAAGTGCTGAAACTCTATTTGCTGTATTTTTCCTGCTTGCTGTCCATTATCTTTTCCTGATCGCTAAATGGTACTGTCATGTTCTTGACTTTCTTTCTTCAAAACTTCTCTGAAATCCTCTCCTATTTCTAGAATATCATCTGCTGCAACTAACTGACTATCAATCTCATTGAAACTATCTGAATACAAAACAAAAGACTCTAAATCTGCATGTACATAATTAATCGGACGATTAATTGGTTTCTCCTTGCTTGTAATCATGTATTTCATTTTTTGTTAGCGATAAAGTTTTCTCATTTGGCCAAACACAGGAATCGTTGCATAGGATAAATCAAGTTGCATTGTTCCTTTAATCTTTGATCCCCAAGATCTGGAAAGAAGCATGCCAAATCTAGGAGGTATATCCGCCACCACCACATCCATCAAAACATTTTTAGCCGGAATCTGATCCAAACTGACCACCAAGTCTTTAATGAGCCCAATACATCTCACCCTGATAGAATCGAATGAACAAACATCATGGTATTTCCTAGTGATGTCCAAACCCAACTTCTCCATGATAGCCTTCGATATAAGATTGTGGGAGGCACCGGAATCAAACATAGCATTATGCAACACAAACTCATGCACTCTCAAACTGATATAAAAAGGAGGCACATCATTGTCTGGAGACTCACCATTTAATGCTGGTCCAAAAATTAGTTCAGGTTGATCATCTTCCACACTCACCATATCAGACATTGGATCAAAATTCAAAATTTTAGAGACCTGACCTCTATAACTGCTGTTCCTCATCAGTTCAGTCAAAGGAATGGATACCTTCAATTTAGAAATTTCATTTTCTAAACTAAAAGTAGAAGTCTTTTCTACCTCTTTGGTTGGAACATCCTTCCTTTCAGCTTTATCTTTTGATACAATTGGCTGATTTACTCTTTCATTTGCTGGTGGAGACTTACTAGGAGTAGGATCAGCAATTTCTTTTCCTTTATTTGGTACAACAGGTGGCTCATTCTTAGATGCTGGAACTTCCTTTCTCTTCTGAATTGGATTGATGGGGACATTTCTGTTTCTAAGTGAATACTGACACTGCTGGGTGGACAAAGCATGCATATAACCTCTCTGATACTCATCCGACTCCTCTTCAAGAGCTGTGTCATTTTCCAAGATATAATCTGCATCCTTCTATACAACTGAACTTTCTGCATACTCATCATCTTCCGTGATAAAGGTGGGCATATCATTAGGAGTAAAGAAGTGATTTTCTTCCCCTTTTACATTGTCTTCATCATCAGATTCAGGACCAACAAAATTGTGCTGAAGAGGTGTCTTTACTTGCTACTGTTGTGATGCCGGTTCTTGTGCTCGCTGCTCACGCTCTTTAATCCTGAGTTGAGGTTGCTGCTGGCCACGAAAATTAGGATTCCAAATCTACGGTTCAAGCTTATCAAGTGTTAACATTTCAATCATCTTCTCTACCTTGCGGAGCATTTGATCTAAGGTAGAAGCTTATTCCTTTATTGAGACTCTCTTCTCAACTTTCAATCTAGCTCTCTTGTCATTCAAATTTGCCTCAAAACTAACAACAATTTTCTGCATTTCTTTTAAGGTAGCTGGATCTCTCTCTCTCTTAATTGATAAGCCATGTTCAGATCAAAACCATCCGGGAACTTAAGTAAAGCTAACTTTCTAGATGGCCTTAAATCATTAGGAATTGCATTATAAACCATATTGAATCTAATACAATAGTCTTGCACGGACTCACCAGCATTCTGCTTGATCTTGGTATATTCATAAGTGATTTGAAGAGGATCTTTCTTTACTTCCCAACAATCCAAGAACTGTCTTTGAAGCTCTTCTAATGTGGGAATACTTCTAGCTGTCAAAGCTCTGAACCATTTTCTTACCTCACCTACGAAAGTCTACACGAATAATCTCATGGTCATGTTTTCTGCATCAATCTCATGAAGTTCGAAGAAATCCATCATTTTGTCCACATGTTTCTGAGTCGTGGTACCATGAGGAGTGCCATCAAACAAATGAATTTTACTCTAATAATATGCGGGCATGTCACCCAAAACTTGAGGCAGCGCGAGAGGTGCAAACCGAGCAGCCATTGCTCTTGGTGGATTTGCAGTCGGTCTTGGTGAAGTTGGGGGAGTGGGTGCAGTTGATGGGTGAGGTGTGTGAGGAGGTGTTTGCGGAGGTGAAGCAATTTTGGGTATTTTAGGAGTAGGACTAGATGGAGGCGATACGACTACAAATTTTTGATTAGAAATAGTAGGCTGCAGGGGAAGGGTGGGAATGAAGGGAGGTTCAGTGGGAATTCTTGAACTAGATGCAATTGCGGATGAACCAAGGGTTGCAGAAGCAGTCTCTAAGAAATTAGCAATATTAGAAGCCGTAATTGAAGTCTGGAGCTGTTTCAAAATGTAATCATCAATGGATTTATTAACCCTTTCAGTTTCAAGATTTCGAACAAACTCAGGATTTAAGGCAGTGGAAGCGACAACACTTTCAGATTTGGTTTCAAACAGAGACAACTCAAACTGCTCATCAAACTATTGATCCTCAAGATACTCAAAATTGAGAGGACACGACTGAGCTTTGAACACGGGAATGATACAACTTCCTTGGCGAACAATTCTTGGAATCAGATTGGGATTTTCGTAGACAAGAGGGGGATCAGGATCCGGATTTTCTCTGGTATGTCTTCTGGAAGCCAGTGTGTTATTATTTCAAGAAATCAAAGGGACATAAACAACTTGTTCAGCCTTTCAAATTCTAAACTTATCATCCAAAAGCTTAGAATTCTCAGATGTACTAGGGTGATTTACAAGTCAAGTGTCACGATTACAAGCTAGACCGGAGATTGACTGAAGCAACGTTTATCTACTTGCGCTAATGCAAAGCAAAAGCGTTTCGAAGGCTACCTGGCATAACTTCAGGCTCCATCTGTAGCTTATAAAACAAATGACATCAACAAGCAAACCATTTTCTTCCCCAGTACGGTTGCCACTATGTTAGAGCCTAGATTTGCCTCAGGCTGAAAAGGCAAGCTTCTAGGTCCACATCAAACCATGCTCAGCCTCGTAGCTAGCCCTACGAGGACAGGAGAGGGCTCTCTCCGGGTCAATCTCAGCGAAAGATAATCGATGGGGCTTGAGATGAATGATTTAACAACTGATCTTAGGCTAGGTATGAAGTGCAAGGATTTGATTTGAGTTTTTAAGGGTTTTGTTGGAAAAAAGGGACAAGCAAATTTTGGGTCCGGGGATGAGGCCTAGTTTTTGCAGAGTTTTGATTGGGGCAAGGAAGGCAATCATTTTGATGCTTTGGATTGAATGAATGTATGGATCAAACTGGTGAGGGGCTAAGGGGGGAAAAAATGTCTCAAGATTCCTCCTCAAATAGATGAAAACATGTAGAATTAAACAAAATTTCAAGGCAGAGCACAACAGTCCAATGAATTCTACCTCAATCACTCATTTGTTTAATTTCAAAAGAAAAGAGAAGGGAAAATGATACACATAAACATAAATAAACTTAAAATTACTTACAGAAAAACACCATCAAAACATAGAGCCACATGGATCCCAACAAGTGCTACAAAACCCTGGTCTTTCCTTTGCCAAAATTGCAGAAATGAAATGTACAATGAAGTGCCAAGAAATCCCAAGTATCCAACCCTGAAAATGACTGAGATATTACATGATATAGACAAGCCTAACTCCTTTCCATGCCTCTAGGGGTCGAGATCATCATTCTAGGAGCTGTTTGAACCAATTCTAAACAAGGAGCTGAAATCTAGGTAGTCAAACAACTTACCCCTATATGCTAGGAAACTGATTCATTCATTTGATTTTCACTTTTTAGTGAATGAATCCTCTAGAAAAAGTAAAAATGTGCCAATATTACATCATGGTTATCAAATTACATCATGAAAGGTCAATTGTAACATCAAAAAGCAAAACTAGTCAAAACTGGGCAAATTTCTGAGCTGAACAGTGAAAAATAGGCAAAAATCCTCTATGCGCCGCGCCTGATTCTCTATGCGTTGTGCCAATTTGGAGCTGAATTTGAAGCACTTACTAAAGTCCAAATTGAGCGCAATTGTGCTTGTTGGAAAGGTATACCTGTCTACTTTCCAACCCAAGTGGAATTTCTAAATTTGGATGTCATTTGCCCCTCCAAAATTGCAATCTCCCAAGACTTCTTCCTGTGTGTCAAAATAGGGGTAGTGAGGTCATGTTTTGAGGGTTTTTGGCCTCTTGAGGACTCAAAACTTGCCCAAATTTATTGGCCATGCACCAGAAACCATAATTTATCATGGAAAATCTAGAAATGCAATTTTTTTTGGACTTGGAGCCCTCTAGCAAAAGCAAGCACCACGTGGCGCGGCGCATAGAGAAGCAAAACCTGTTTTTTAGTGCAAAAAATTTCAAAATGCCAAAAATTGCTCCAAATTTCTTGAAATTTGGGTTGGAACTTCTCTATCAAGTGTCATGCTGGGCTAAAGAGGCTTCAGCCAATATTCGAAGATGATCATGCTCGTTTTGCCTCTTTTTCTTCCTTATTGCCTTCTTTAATTTTGCCTTTAGATTCCTTATTCGTGCCTTGCAAACCTTATTCTGCGCCATGTAGTGGAAAGACATGTGTCTCAGCAATGCTTTGTCTCTGTCAGCCTTGTCCAGCAGTCTCTCTAAGTGGATGTTGACTCTTTTGAGCCAAGACTCCCGATCATCATTAATCTCTTGCTCCAATGAAGAGAGTTCAATCCTCCTCCTTTGAGCAGCTTGACGATTCTCCTTGATGTTTTGTAATTCCATAATCGCCTGCTGATCTTCAAGCTACTTATTCCTTTGCTCCAAGTATTTAATATTCCACTTAGCCCTCTCCAAGTCGAGGGATAAGGCTTTGATCTCTGTCTGCTGCTCTTGGATGATATCTCTAAGTTTGGCACTTTCAGGGCCCATATTTGTATCATCATCATGAATGAGAATGAAGTCGGTCTCTCGTTCACTTGAAGGCCCCTCATCCTGCGTTGACCTCTTTCCTTTGTCCTGTACCTATGGTGCTGATGTCGGAAGTGAGACCCCTTCCACACAGGCTGGAGATAACACTCGCTTCACTGTTGCAAACAAATGTCTAGTGCCCCTCTGATATGTGATGAATACCAGCACACTAACGGTCTCATGGCGCTCATACTGATAAGAAGGTCCACCTGTCTCATGCCCAACCTCTGAAAGCCCTTGTGAAGCTCTGAAGAAATCACGGGAGATGAAATCATCCCAAGTGATGCCCTGTAATCCAAGCTGATGAACCACCAAAATCTTGATGAGAGCAAAATGATAAACACTGTTAAGTAGCTGTTGAGGGGTTTTGTGCTGCACAAGGGTGGTCATCCTCTCTATGTTCTGGCATATGAAATAAGGAATGTTCATCATCCGTACCCGGGTGAAATGCATGAGCAACCTGATGTGATAAGCATATAAATGAGAGAACCGTCCCTCATAGCTGAAATACTTCATGATTAATTTCATTAGTGGAGCATATTCATCTTTAAGATATCTAAATGGAAACACTCTCTTGTGCTGCCTCAAGAAACCGGTTTTAATATATGGCTCATAATGCTGCCGGTCAATATTCTTCCTCTTGTTCCATGGTTCTCCAATGTTTGGTATGCCGGTTGCCAGTGAAATGGTTTCTGGTGTAAGTGTGAAGGTGACACCAGCCAAAGTAACCTGATCTCCATGTAAATGTAGCACAAATAGACGAGCCAACTCATGATGAAATTGAACATTAGCCACCTTCTCACAAAACTCATAACATGACTGATGCTGAAAACAGAAGATGGCTAGAGGGCAGGCTTGTAATTCAGTGAGAGTGATTGGTTCTTCTCTGATATGTCTGCCGCCTCTATGAGGCCTCCGAGGTGCATGTTCCTCCATGGGTGAATCACTTTGGGTTTCTACTTCATAGTCATATGAATGCTCAGATGCCATGACTACTGTACAAAATGCCTTGGAGAAATAGATGCTGGTGTATGAAGATTGTGTTGGGCTGCTATTTAGTAATGTGCCTAACCTCTGCCACCAAGGGGAAAACAGTGAAATAGGGACTATTAGGAGAGAAGAAAATAGTGAGGGATTAGGCGCTATTGGGATAATTTTTTTAGGGAAATGTGGGTGAGGGTTTGGGATTTTAAGTATGGGAGGTTTAGGGTTTTATATTTAGAAATTTGGGAAAGGGAATGTGGGATAGGGTTTTAGTCATTTTAGGGGATAGGGAACAAGGAAATCAGGAGAAAATGGAATAAGGGAGAAAAGAAAATGATGGAAAGAGAATAAACTTGGTGGCAAATAGTTGTCAAACCCTAGGCAACAACTTTTATTCGAGGAATTTAAGATGATAGGGTTTGATCATTTGTTTAAACACTCTACACATCAACCATCATAGCATAACTACCAAACTTTGATGAATAGGAGAATTGGAGCTCAACCTACTTGAAACAAAGGAAATTTGTACGTTTTTGGCATTTTGGAGGCCGTTCTGGAACTTTTTGGGTCGCTCAGCTGTATGCACCACGATGCGCCTTCCCAGTGTTCTGCACTCGTTCAAAAATGCACTGCGGGATTGCTCCCAGTGCGCCGCGCCGGCAAGTTGCAGCGATTTTTTGCCCAATTTCTCACTCGTTCACCAAAAGGACTTTGAGTTGCCTCCTCTTTGTTCTTGGCATGCAAATGAATTTTCAAAACTTGGAGACATTCTTTATACATTGGATTTTCAAATTAATTTTTTCAAAAACCCATTTTTGTAATGTTTTGCAGATGACCTTTATTTCAACCTCTGTTTTGGACATTTTCACTGCTTTTTCACTTTGTAATGAGCAAAATGACTCGAGCTTGGCTTGTTTTTGTAGGTTAGGGAGCTTCTTAGGCTAAGGAAAAGAACGAGGGTGGAGGTGAAGAAATTTACAATGAAGAGAACAAAATTTACATGATTTTGTACAAATAAAGCTGAATACTCTATTTTTTCCTCAAAACAGAGTTTTGAGGAAAACACATTTCGAACACTTTTTAACAAAATTTACTGGCGATAGAACATCCTCATGGCCTGCTGGTTTTTATCGGACACTCTGAAGCATTTATTGACAAAACCCTAATGAAACCCTAGACCTACTTGACACTAAAACCCTAAAGACAACTTTTGCAACTTTGATGAAAAGACTGTATATGTTTTTTAAATGAAGAGCCAATAGGTAGATAACATGAGGGGAATAAGTGGCAAGGCCCTTCCGTCAGATTATGTCATGCTCCTAGTGGAATGCATATGATCGAGCTGAATGAGACACCTAAACATGAAATGCAATAAGAGAAATGATCTCTGATGGAGGGATGACCAGACCGACTCTAACAGGTGGTACTGTGGGATGTTTCTGAAATTTAATGCAGCATGTTGGGAGGGTGATTGATACGACTCGGCGTGTACGAATATGCATCCCAGCACATCAAAATTATGATTACGGAGTACCAAAATCATAGATTCAGTTAGGTAAGGATCATGTGTCATAAATGCTTTTTCGAGGTACGCTGTCATTTATTATGACGGTCCCCCCCCCCCCCCCAACTTAATGACGGCCGTCCATGACACGTTTTAATGTCCTTTTTGGAATATTTAATTAAATCCATAAAATCGATGGAGATGTACCTACGGACCTACCTTTGGTGGAGTAGCAGCAAAAGTTCTGACGGAGTAGCAGCAACAGTGAGTAACAGCACAACGAGTAACATCAACAGTGAATAGAAACAACAGTTAGTAGCAACACAACGAGTAACAGCACCGGGAGTAACAGAAACAGCGAGTAACGACACTGGTGGAGTAACGACAATTGCGGAGTAACGACACCGGTGGAGTAACGGCATTGGCGGAGTAACAACAATTGTAGAGTAACGACATCGGCGGATTAACGACAGTTGCGGAGTAGTGGCACCGACGGAGTAACAATAGTTGCGAAGTAATGGCAGTTACGGAGTAACAACAGTTGCGGAGTAACAACAGTTGCAGACTAACGGTAGTTATAGAGTGACAACAATTATGGAGTAACGACACTTAGTGGAGTAACGAAAACTACAGTGTAATAGTAGTTACGGAGTAATGACAATTATGGAGTAACAACACTTAGTAAAATAACAACACTTAGTGGAGTAACAACACTTAGTGCCTCTCACCAGTGGAATACAGCAATATCTTCATGACAATGCTAGTTGTTACATTTCTCCTCGCCATATTTCTTTGTTATTCCTGCAAGAGAGAAACAAGTAAGTAGAATATTATATCTATATCTATATCTATATATATATATATATATATATATATATATTATTACTTTTTTTTCTTAGGACAGAGTGAGAGTATCCTCTTTTCCAACAACCATTAAATCAGATAAAGCAGAAAGATTTTTAACAAAAGCATCTTTAGAGGCTGGACGGTGGTATAGCTTACTGAGAACGAGGTATGGCTCTCATATATTGTACTTAGTCTAACCGTTCCATTGTCGAACACTGCTACCGCTTGATATGGACACATCCAGCGAGTGCAGAGCTTGCCTTTGAAATCCTTAAATTGAGAGTAATACAGTAACGCCCAATCCCCCACATGAAACACCTTAGTTTTGATAAATTTATCGTGCCATTTCATTTTCTGCTGTTGAACAACAGTAGTCTTCTAAACAAACACTGCTCAAATCTCATCCAACTCATTTAGCTGTTCCAGTCGGTGTTTCTGTGCTTCTGATAGATCTAAGCCTACTTCCAGAGCTGTTATGAGTGTACTAATCTCAAATTCCAACGGAAACAAGGGGTATTTCCCATAGACTAATTCAAACGGAGAAAACCCTGTTGTATTCCGCCATGTTGTCCTGTATGCCCATAAAGCTTTTGGAAGTTTCTGTGCCAGTCCCGATGATGGCTTGCTACTATCTTTGTCAAGATATTTTCCAATACCTTGTTTGTGTTTTCTACTTGTCCATTCGCCTGGGGATGATAGGGGGTTGTCACTCTATGTTTGACCCCATATTTCTGCATCAACTTTTCTATCATATGAGATGTGAACTGTGATCCACCATCTGATACAATTTCCCTTGGAGTCCCGTACTGGGCAAATATTTCCTCAAAAATAAAATCTGCTACTACTTTCTCTGTTTCTCTCGTGACTACTCTAGCTTCCACCCATTTAGTTACATAGTCAGTATAGACCAGGATGTAAGATTTCTGATGAGAAGGTGGGTTAAAGGGCCCAACAAAATCAATGGCCCATTTCTCAAATGGTTCAAGGACTATCTGGGGCTGAAGAGGCATTTCATCTGCTTTCCCAGGTTGTCCCATCTATTGACAGCTATCACACCTTTGAACATAATCCCGAGTGTCACGAAAGATGGAGGGCCAGTAATATCCCATTTGCAGCACCTTATGACCTGTTCTTTTATCTGCAAAATGTCCTCCACAGGGTCCATCGTGTGCAACTTTTAATATCTCAAAAATATCATCTCCTGCCACACAATGCCGAATCTGCTGGTCAACCCCTGTATGGAAGAGATATCCTGCCATCCATGAATATAGGGTACTTTGGTGAATGATCTTCTTTTGCTCCTTATAGAGCAGATGATAGGGCATTTTAACTGTAGGAAGATAATTAGCAATATCTATATACCATGGAGTGTTAGCAGAAACTGCAAAAATATACTCATCTGGAAATTTATCTTCAATTCGTGTATCCTTACCATCATGTTCTATCCTAGATAAGAAATCTTCAACCACATTGTCCTTCCCTGGTTTATCTACTATGGTAATATCAAATTCCTATAGTAGCAACAACCATCTTGTAATATGACCAGGGGTAACAGGTTTTTTCATTAAATACCTAATGGATGCATGATCAATGTGCACAAAAGTAGGATACCTGGTAATGTAGTGCCAAAACTTATTGATGGCATAAATGACAGCAAGGAATTCTTTCTCAGTCACCGTGTAGTTTAATTCAACGGGGGCCAAATTTTTACTAACATAGTAGACTGCATAAGGTACCTTACCCTCTTGCTATCCCAACACTACACCAATTTCCATTTGAGAGGCATCTGTATGAATGTGGAAAGGTAATGCCCAGTTTGGTCCTCTAAGGATCGGAGCACTGTAGACTAATTCTTTAATTTTTTTAAAGGCTGCATCACAGTCATCTGACCACACAAATTCTAAATCTTTTGTTAGTAATTGAAATAGTGGGTGTGCTACCTTTGAAAATTTTTCTATGAAACGTCTATAATACCCAGCACAACCAATGAAACTGTGTACCTGTGTGGGCATCTTGGGTGTTGGGAAGTGCAGAATTACCTTTATCTTTGCTGGGTCCATCCTGATCCCTTCAACTAAGAGCAAATGTCCCAGAATGATTCCCTCTTCCATCATCATGTGGCATTTTACTGTACTCAGAGAGACACACACTTGTATACACCTTGCGAGAACTTTCTCCAAATTTTTCAACCCCTCCAAAAACGAGTCCCCATATGGAGTAAAATCGTCCATATAGATTTCAACACTGTCATCTATCAAGTCAGAGAAGATTCCCAGAATTTCCCTCTAGAATGTCGCAGGAGCATTACACAGGCCAAAAGGAAGGACCCAGTATGCAAACGTTCCCCAAGGGCATGTGAAAGTGGTCTTGTCCTGGTCCTCAGGAGCAATCTGGATCTGGTTATATCCACTAAACCCATCCAGGAAAGAGAAAAATTTCTTGCCAGCCAATGTGTCTAAAACTTGATCAATAAATGGCAAGGGAAAATGGTCTTTCTGCGTCGCCTTATTTAACTCTCGATAATCTATGCAGATTTGCCATTTGCCATTCTTCTTGGGGACCATTACTAACGGTGAGACCCATTGGCTATCTGAGATAGGATAGATAAAACCTACATCCAGTAATTTATGAAGCTCTTCTTTCACAACATTTTTCAGTGCAGGGTTCATTCTCCTCTGAGGTTGTCTTATAGGATGAAAATCTTCCTTAATATATAGGTGATGGGTGCATAAGTTGGCAGGGATCCCCTTCATATCTGCATAATCCCAGGTGAAGGCCTCTTTATGTTTTCGCAGAATGTCTACAAGTTGCTTCTTCTGGGATTCTGACAGGTTTGGATTAATATTCAAAGTTTTCCCAGGTTCCAATTCCACTTGAACACTTTCATGGGGTGTATCAGCAGGTGGCTCCTCTAATCCTTCTGCTGTTTCCATAGTTTCCTGAGTCTCGCAGCTTAGGATAGATTCTAGGATCTGCTAGTTTGGTTCCGAAATGGAACAAGGATCATCCATGAAGGAAGTGATTACATCGTCTTCCGATTCCATCTTCAACTGAAGGGCTTGTCCAATAGTGAGGACTGGTCTCACTTCTTCATCTTCCGTTTCAGCCTCTACCGCAGATACAACTTTCTTGCCGCCTGCTGGTTTTATGGGTGGATTTGGTTCTACCGGTGGATATAGCACTAAATTCTTAGTGTTATGTCCATTAGAAATAACCATATTTCCTGAGCGACACCCAATGTAAGCGTCTGCAGTGGCCAGCCATGGTCTACCCAAAATCAAGGGATGACCGCTCACTGAAGACTGTGTATGTAATACCAAGAAATCTATGGCATAATGTAATGAATCCACTAAAATTGTCACATCTTCCAACTTCCTACAGGTTTGACTGTAGATCGATCTGCTAGTTCCAATACTGTAGGTGTATGCTTCAAATTGTGAAGACCTAACACATGCATTGTCTCAGTGGTGATGATGTTGATGGAAACACCCAGGTCTACCAGCACATTTGGAATCTCTACCCCATTAATCTGTACTGTCAAAATCGGGTTCCCCGGATCTCCATATTTCACCGGCATTGATTTTCCCATCATAAAGTCCGATAGCTTTCCCATAACATGTATAGTGAGGGGATCTTTAGTTTTCTTGGCAGGTTTCTTTGAAAAATATTCCCTAAGAGTCTTTGCATAGATTGGCACATCCTTCATAGCTTGTAATAAGGGAATTTTAACAAATAAGTTCTGCAATTCTCCTAATAAATCAAATTTAGCTTGAGGGCTTGGTTTACTCATAATTAGTCTCTTTGGGTAAGGTGGTTCAGATTGATATTGTTTAATAGGAGGCGTCTGGCTTCTATCAGTTTGTTTTGGCTCTTTACTAATCGGTTTTGCCTCCTTACCTTCACTATCAAGTTGTTCAATGATACCTGGAGGAGGTTGGAAATTAACTGTCCAACCTGATCCAAGATTCATTTCATACAACTCTGTAGTGGAGATACTACATGAAGGCAGGTTAAGAACATCAGCTTGATGAGCTCCCTTATTGTTAGGATTAAGGTTAGGTTACATTGGAAGTTGAGGACGGGCAGACTGGTTACCAGGAGGCACATTGGAGGGTAATTAGAGTTGCTGCTGTGGTATCTACTGAGGCATCTACTGAGGAAATTGACCAGGAGGGGATCCTCGCCAAGTTGGAGCCCATGAAGAGCTCGTACTCGCTTGAGGGTTCCACTGCTGCCAAGGTGGATACTGGTATTGCGGCCACATGGGGGGATAAGGCATGGTTTGAGGATTCATATTGTAATTATTGAAATATTGAGATGGATCTGGGTACATACCTTGATTTCCCATCGGTGGTCGAGGCTGCCATGGCTTCTTGGATCCCATGAGGTATAGTTGCTCCGTATCCTCCCCCATTCCTTGAAATACTTCTTTCAGGCCTGGCAAGTAGGGGCATGAGCTTGTCGCATGAATGAGCTCACAGATCGCACATTCATCTATGGAATTTAGCGGACATTCCCTTTCCAGGTGCTTCTTCATGCACTTCAGACAAAATATTACCATGGTCTTGTCCAGTTCCAACAGCTTATGTTTTACTTGCAGAGTGTCCATTTGTGTTGACAGGGTGCTAAGGATATCTATCTTCAAATTGTCTAGCAGATTTCCAATTTTTGATTTTGTAACACCCCTGCTAGATCCCTTTGCTGATTGGATCCTGAGCTTATTCCTTGCAAGCCCCCTTGAGCACTGAATACATAAATTTCAAATATCTTCGAATGTCTCCTTGGAGATGTCTCCCTTTCCCACAATGTTCAATAGTTCTATCGAGTCCTCTCGGAAGGATCGAAGGAGGATAATCTTTAAAATTTCCTTATCCAGGGTAGAATGGCTTGACCTCTGTAAGGTGTACTTGAAACTTTCCACACAATCTTCCAAGCTTTCATCTTCTTTCTGTGTGAACTTGAAGAGTTCCTCCTTGATGTTCCAGGATTTATAGTAATCTTGGTATTTCTCGAGAAACGCTGTTTGCATATCATCCCATGTGGAAATGGATATTCCTCCATGGTCCATGAACCATCGCAGAGCCGTTCCTTTTATTGTAGATGGGAAAATCTTTAACTTCTGGGCATTCGTTGTGTAATCATACCCCCGACACACTATGTCAAACTCAAATAGAAATGTGTCGGGGTCTTCTGAAACGAGCCCGTGAAAGTTTGGTAAGGCTGCCAATGGAATAGGCTTTGTAGGCGCGCCAACTCCCAGATCCCCAATCGGAAAATCGATGGTGGAGGTTGTGGGAGCCATAAATATCTTCCAATACTCGCTGGGGATTTCAACAGGCTCTATGGAGGGTGGCTGAGGATTCTTTACTACTGGAACTCGAGTTGCTTTAGTAGCACTTCCCTAGTCTCTTGGTGATGCAAGTTTTTCCTCGTTTCCTTCTCCTGAGGCCTGATGGCTTGACCCCTCGGTTGCAACTTCCTTTCCCTTACTGGAGCAGTCTGACCCTGTCGATGTCCTACTTGCAATTTATTCCTCTGCTATCACTAGCGTAAGATTCTCCGGATCAGGTCTACTGCTAGATATTTCTTCCACTACTAGAGGAATCTGTTGTGTCGAATCACTAGAGAATGCTATAGCCAACACTAGTTTCTCCACTGACTGTCCCTCAGACTTCACTCTCCTTGCCTCGGTCTCGCAGCTATGCGAGAGGATACTTTTGATTCAGCCTTTGCTATGTTCTGTTGGATATAATTTTTTCTTCCCAGATCTGGTCCTCCCCTCTTTGGGGCTCTCCCTCTGCCCCTCTTATTTGATTCTTTGTTCATACAAAAGTTGATATGATGGATGGTTTTAGTATGAACCTACAATGCTTCAATCTTGGAGTAAGGTGTCAAAGGACCATTCCTTCCCCAAGATGAAAGAACTCACAAAAAGAAAGGCAGCTAACAAAACAAAAATCTATGGTTTCAGGCCCGGAGCAGGGCATCAAAGGACTCCTCCTTCCCTAGGACAAGAGCCAGAAACAGTCCCATGCCATGGGAAGCCATAATACTTCCAGATCTAAAGTAGGGTGTCAAAAGACTCCTCCCTCCCAAGGTAAAAGCTAGGGTTTTCCCCAAAAAAAGGAAATACACAAGTGTTAAAAAGAAACAAATGTTACTCAAGGCCTGGAGTAGGGCGTCAAAAGACTCCTCCCTCCCCAGGACAAGAGAATAGCCCAAAATCAAATAGAAAAGCAAAAATAAACAAGCAGAAAGAATACCTACGCCCAGGACCTGAAGCACAGTGAGAAAACTCGTTCTCTCCCCAGGATGAGAGATTGACCCTCTGGTTGGTCCGGATTGTTGTTTTCACCTTTTTAGCCTCCCCGGAAATGGCGCCAAAATGTTGGTGTCCAGGTATGAAAGATTTATTCACCCTATTCGACATTAAATTATCAATCCGGGTGCATATCCTTTCAAGGCAACGCGCAAGGTATATGTAGGGGCAAACACGTAATCCGTTCCGACCAAGGGTTCGTGAGTTAAGATTCAAAACATGTTTGTAAGAATAAACTAACTAGAACTTCATAAATAATCATAAACAGGAAAGAACTGTAACAACAAGCATAAACTAATAAATAACACACACACAAAAACACATCGCCTGATCAGAAGAGCGGACCCAGCTCTCTAATCAGGGTTGCGTTAGTCACGGAAAAGATTGAAGTAGCAAAATAGGTGGTATTTTATTAATATGTAACAAATGATTACAATAGCGATGGGAGAACCCCCATTCACAACAACAATCTACATTTTATACACAGCGAGGGAGATTATCAGAGCTCCTTGAAACATGGTAACTGCATCTTCAAAATGTACATCAGTTGGAACGGTACCATCACCAGATGCCTGAGATAGAAAAAAGGTCCAAGAATAGTTCGAGGGGAATCGTGACTCCAGCTGTGCGGCCTCCTAATGGCTGGCCGTTACCAGATTTGTTGTGAGGTGCTGAAACGAGGGTTCCTAATCTCCAAGCTACGGTCCAAAATATGTTTTAGTATCACGAATAGATAAGACTCCGTGAAATTACTTCATTAATTAAAATATCCCAATTGGACAGGTCAGGGGTGTTTACCTTGTAGGTTTAACATAACAACATTGGTAAATGAGTACAAAAAGGTCAGAAAGGATAATAGAAATGGATGGAAAGATGGCACGATTTGGTACCCAACAACTACGAAATCAAATAGATGACAAGCTAGCTATTCAAATGATCATTACACTACAATTCAAATAATTGTCACACAGTAAATCGAGTAACTAACACACTGTAAATAACATGCAATTCTCCAAGCATTAACACATGATTTACACCGAAAAATGATACACTGTTCCATATGAGCATTCAACCGAGCACAATCTACAATAGTCTCTTTCCAACAGTATATAGATCCACATGCAATTAGAACACTTCCATTCAGAGCAGAGGATTCAATCTTAAAATATAAGAATTTATTTCTCAGAAATCTCTTTTAAACTAAAACATTCTTCTTCAACATTCACAAGGTTGTGAGAGTAATCAAAGGAATTAATACATGTAGAGTATATTCATAATAATGATCCACAAGTGTTGCAAAAATTTAGTAAACATTACACTATCTATTTCGACTCAGATCTATGAAATAATTAAAGAATACTCAAGTACGATTCTAAGTACGAGAATTCTGGAAATCATCAACAAAAGAAAATGAATCATTAAGTACAATTATGCCTAATGAATTCGACACACACCTCCTACCTAACAAAGACTATTATAGGACTTGATAATGGTTTGTAGAGGGCCCTTGCCACAACCTAGAACAAGTCTAGCTTAATTCAATAATTCACTGATCAAGAAAACATAAATTCTCAGATATGAATGAAAGTCGAGATGATTATATTAAAAGCCTTTAATAAAACATAAGTTTGAGAGTTTCAAAATAGAGTCAAACGATATCGTGCCACAATCTCCTTGTCACCGGTTAAGTCTATGCATATATCTATGTGTAGCCTCTCATACAAACACTGAGCCTTTTTAAAGAATTTAGGCCTACAAATGGTTACAACAATATGACCAAAGAAAGCAAATACATCTATGATCTGGGCTAATTTAAGCAAGGCTAAATCCCTAGAATCACTTCACTAGATCATAACTGAACTATTTCATTTGTGACACTAACTTTGGATCAAGGAAACTAACACTATGCTTATGAAATAAAAGAACTATCTTCGGGATGCTGACAGTTGATTGGTTGCCTGGTAACGAGCTTGAAATAGAGTACCGATTTAAGTACAAAACTGAGTAAAAAATAACTGCTCCAAAAATGGTCGCTTGATATATTCGTTAGACTAGGTGATGGATCTCCAATGACCTGTCCAAGGACTCAAGTTCTTTTCCTCAATTTAAGAGTCCATCTATAGATAAGTCAATTAACTCAAGAATATAAATTTAGTTAACATCTACCTAAACCAAGCAAAGATATATGAAAACAATCCTTATTAGTAATTCTCACCTCCGCTGTAAAGTAACATGCTTTAGCCAATGTGGAGTGATTTTATGGTGTCAAAAAGGAGTGAAGTAGGATAAATGATAGTAAAAACTATAGGAAAGGGTGTTAAAAAGGGTACAAAAGTAGGTCCCAACAGTCGCGCCATTCATGTGACTGTCCATCCATTTCCCATGAGGTCCTCAATAAGATGTTCTTGCAACCATTTCCCATATAGTCCTAGGTACCGCGTGACTGTTTCCCCCATAACCACACACATTACGCCACTATTCGTCCCTTACCCGTGCGACCCTTGGCTTGAGTGCCTTGTGTCTATTTTCCTTGTAGTCGTGCCACTCGCGTGACTGTTTTACCCCTAATTGCATGGCTTGAGCGTTTGTGAACCATAAATGCGTGCAACCTAGTGTGACTATCACACAATTGGCTGCACGTTTTTCTACTTTCTTTCCAAAAAAAGCTGGTACAGGCCACCCTATACGACTTACCTATCATAAACTACTGAATTCGCAAAGGGGGTATCATGGCCACGAACCTGTATCTCTTCACATGCTACCTAGGTGCACTTGCTGACCAGAACAACTGAAACCTGTCATGGGATCCACTCCAGAGTCCATGTTAGTAAGTATAAATGAGGTGGCATATGGTCCCCACATCCTTATATATAGCCATTTTTATCATTTTTCCAGTGGTCCGTTCAGGAGCCCACGACCTCCTTTCACAAAATTGTCAACTATGTTGGGATCAAGAAATCTTCATCTACATCATGTGCCCTCCATTCCATTCAATATACACTTTCATTTTTTGTCTTGTTTTACATTTCAGAGTACCCATAAGATGCACCTTTCTGTGTTTTTTGATACATCGTTTTTAGTAGGCTCTAGTTGGCATTTTGTTGTATATAAATGTTTTCACTTGGGTTATTGGATCTTGAAGTTGTAGGTTTCCAACAATTTCTCAATAACCACATCCCCAGTGCCAAACAACAGTTAAGGTATCATTATTCACCCATCATGATAGTCTTCCCCCAAATCTTTGCATATCCTGACATCATTTCTATGAAATAAATGATAGGGTCCACTATCTCGACCACATTTACCATCATCTTCTAGCTACACATGGTAACCGTCCTCATTGGTCGATAGAGCATCACCCGCATGGATTACCCCAGTTCATAGTTCCATGCACACTATCGATATCCATGTCCATCCCCCAAGCTCGAGAGCCATTTCATCTACATGTCTAAGAAGGTCAGCCTCATACTTCTCTTCTTTTCTCAATGTTTACTACCCGAACTCTCGGGCTGCTGCCCTTGTTTACAGTTAGATCAAACCAAATGCACCACCACATTTAAAATTAGTCCTACCATTCTTCCATCTTGTAGTAGACCATCTACATTATTCTCATCCACCCCAAAATGAGACCAACCAGTGGGGCCCCCGCTCACAACAAAAAACCCTCCCACATAACCGCGTAGGCCACCACTTTATCGGGGCACTCGTCTCTATGTTTGCATATCCCAAAACCACTTTTAAATTCTTTTGGAAATTGTACATTATTTTTAAAGGAACAAAATTCTCACCCATATTTTATTGTCAGTTACCTAGCGGTAGTCCTAAGTCACCCTTGGTTGGAGCTCGATTTTCAACCATCTCATATCCATCTCAGTGATCACCATTTACCTCCCCGTATTTCCTACCGACTCCAGAGGAATCTAACTCAACACTATTGTTTTGACTGTTGTCACTTGCATTAACGTTCCAACCTTAGGTAGTTTTTCTGTATCCCTCACATACTATCAACTCTCTCCATCATGTCTATGGACCGTCCTATTGAAAACGTCTGTTCCAATTTCACATGGATTTCCTGGAACCATATTTTGGGTGGTTGATGCTTCATTCTATCGACATCAACACCCATCTTCCAGAATCGAAGCAGTACCTTGGTTACTCCCACCTTATAGGGATAATCTCGTGTGGCATAGTGGGAACCATTTTTTCCCACTAATGTCATCAGCCTCCTTGACATTCGAGATGAGCATAAGTTTTCGAGTCATGGTAGTATCTTACATTGTGAACATTGTAGTTCTCTCATTTAGTCGAAGACCCATGCATCACATCACAAATCCTTCAATATTGCAGTATGTCAGATGCATGGGGGAACCTAGTTCAAACTATTTGTAAGAGAGGCCATGGAGATAAATGTCAATCATAGTCATCATAATGAGCATGGGACATGCCCACCTTGTACAGACACTTTTTATATAATCATTTGTTTAGAGAATGTTTTTATTTTAGTTCTTAGGTAACGATCTCTCCCCAATCATCTCCGAAGTGATCTCCTTTCTCTAAAAAATCACATTAGACCCATATTTAGAACAACAAAATGTGATTTATTTCAGCTATATGCTTGCTCCTATCCTCACACATCAGGGGGAAACTGTTAATATGGAAAAATCATACGCACATTTGTACAAGTCAGATGAAACCCAGATCCAGACAAAAAAATGTATAGATTAAGCCTTTCCACCTAGAAACACCTCTAAAATAAAAAAATCAAAGGTTTGCCAAAGTCCCATTTAAAAATTCAAACCGTGCAGGCGCTTCCAAGGTAAAAATCCACTACTACATAAAATGTTAGAGTCGGTCTAGTAGCCCTCCATCAGCGATCAAAGCTCTTTGCATTTGCATAGGTAGGTGTCTCATCAGTGTCATTCTTTGCATTCCGTTAGGCATGCCATAACCCTGATGGAGGAGCTGGTGTCTTTGTCCCCCTCTGGGCACTGCTGGATCAGCTTGTTTCAGTCATTAAACTTTGTCAAGGTTACTTGTCTATTGTCTTGAGATCAAATTTTTAGGTCTAGGGTTTTTGGTCAAGTTTGTCTTCAAGCTCATGTCTCTGAAGGTAAATAAGTACCCAGCAAGCCAGAGGGATGATTTTTAAAGTGTTTTTTCAAAAGATTCTATCTTGTACAATTAATTTTCACCTTGGATTTAAAAACCCTGTTTTTAAAGCCAAAGTCATTTCTCAAAAATTTTGTGAAAATTGTAAAAAATTCAAAATGATTCAAAGGACAGCATATAACCCTGGCTCCCTTGCCAAGATCCCTGAGAGCCTATCCCTGCAAAAATTATCAAAGAAAAGCATCAAATCAATCAGTTTCAGGACAAAAGGAAACCAAAAAGTCAAGTTTATAAAGTGTCATGGAAAAAACATTATAAAGTGGGTTATGATATGAAATTAATTCAAACAAGGCTATAAAAGCCCTAATCTCCCTCTATCAAGCCTCATTATGCATCCAAGTGATAGAGCAACTGATTGCAAGAGAGTTTGAGTGAAGTTTGTGAGTTGGGAAGGCGCGCGACCCGTCGAACCAGGCGCGCGACCCGTCAGAGGCACGCGACCCGCCAGGGACCCTCCGCCAGTGTTAATTTACAAGGCGCACGACCCGTCAGAGGCGCGCGACCTGTTGGGTGAGGCGCGGGACCCATCAGCACTCTCTATGCAAAACCGCCAGCAAATTTGCCCAGGAGCCACAAATTGTTAAATTGTGCAAGGTAGGCCCTCCATCATAAAAAATTATTGCTTGTTACAGTTCAAGAAGGTCATGATTATATTTGTAAAGGTCTCCATTTGCAAGTAGAAGTCTCTATTATGCTTTGACTTGAAGTTGTAAAAATTGCTAGGGTTTATTATGCTGTTTTGAGGTATCCCATTGTTCTCATTTTTTCCACCTCCCATTACATTTTCCTTATCATTTTATGTAAATTTCCCTTCCAAATTTGTTAAAGAGCCCTAAACCCTACCCTTCTTCCCAAGAAATCAAAAGAAAAATTAAACCCTAGCCCTTCCTCCCATATCATTATTGTAAATAAATTTGGAAAATAATGTATATGCAATAATCCTTTCCCTAAACTCCCTGTTTCATTATTATTCCCAGTTTCCCTTTAAAATATCCCTTCCCTAACATTTCCCTTGTGCTCCTTGTCCCCTTGAAACAGCATTTTAATCAGCAGTTTGCAAAGCAGAAACAACAATACATTTCAGCCACTTTGCTCCTAAAACAATGTCACAAACCGAAACCAATTATGAGCAAAGTAATGACCATGCATCAGCTTCAAAGTTTGAGGAACAGAGGAGGCCTCACAAGGGTGGAAAGGGCGGTCATCATAGGAGAGAGGAGCCCACCTCTTTGACCGATTTGCAGGCTTGTCCAATGGCAGTATCATGCTTCCGTTATATGTCTTGTTATGAGTTTTGCGAGAGGATCTCTCGGATTCAGCATCACAGGGAGTTGGCTCGCTTATTTGTTTTGCATTTGCATGATGGACATGTGAACCTTGCTGGGGTGGATTTTACATTGACACCCGAGATGATTGCTCAAGCCACAGGGATACCGAATGTCGGAGAGGTGTGGAACAAGCGCAGGATGTTGGACAGTGTTCAGTTTGAACCTTTCATTAGACCTGCATTCATGAGACATTTGACGGGTGTATTTCCCTTCAGATTTTTGAGGAGTGAGTACGCTCCCATGATGAGGCTTATCATGCTCTTTTTCACCTGCGAGGGTAGATTTTCACAGATATATTCGTACCATATTCACCTGATGATGCATTTCACACGGGTACGGATGATGAACATCCCTGTTTTCATGTGCCAGAACATTGAGAGGATGGTGCCCTTGATGCAGAGGAAGAGCCCAGCACAGCAGTATAGGAGCCTCTATCATTACGGTTTGATTCAGCTTGTGGTCAGACATCAGTTGGCTCAGCAGGGCATCACATGGGAGGAGTTCATCTCTCGTGAGTTCTTTACAGCACCACCACCACATCCGGAGATTGTTCATGAGGAGGGAGGACCATCACAGCAGCATGATATCCCTGGGACTAGCCATGTCAGCTCTTCTCCATTGGTCACTTATCAGAGAGGTGACAGGGCCTTATTTGCAGCAGCTAGGCGAGTATTTTCTCCACACCAGGTGGAAGGGGTCTCACCTTCTTCATCAGCACCACGAGTGTTATCTCCACACCAGGTGGAAGGGGCCTCGTCTCCGACAGCAGCACAGGTATCAGAGAGGGGCAAACAACCCAGGATTGATGAGGGGCCATCAGGTGTTCCAGATATAGAGCTTGTTGATCTTGATGTCAGTTCTCCTAGCCTAGAGTCAAAGGAGATCATTCAGCACCTTAGAGCTGAAAATGATGCATTGCAGAAGAGATTAGAAGGGGCACAATGGAAAATCTCATATCTAGAACAGCGCAACAAGCAGTTGGAGGATGAGCAAACTCTTGATGAGTTGTGGAGGATTCGTAGTGACCGCAACTTGAATCGAAGAAGACCCGGTGATTTAGTGCCAGTTGAGCGAGAGGCTATGCTTATCTGGCTCAATGCTCATTTAGAGAGGCTGTTGGCTAAGGCCAACCAAGATAAGAAATTGCTGAGAAACATGAAGAATCATTATTGGGCACAGATGCACGTGTGCAAGGCAAAGATGAAGGTGCTCCAAAGGCGGTTGGTCAAAGCACAAAAACGGAGAAAAAGGCCTGATCCCCTCCACATCTTGGCCAAGGCTTCCTTGAAGGAGCATGGCACTAAATAGCTCAGCCCCAGCACAAATTCCAAGAAATTTTGAGCATTTTGGGTGATTTTTGGTTTTTAAGGCAAAAAACAGGTTTTTCCGCTTGACGGGTCTCACCCCCCGCGCGACCCTTTCACTTGGCAACTCTATTTTCAAAAAACTCAGCATTTCTGGATTTGGCATGAAAAGTTACACATGCTCACCCATTTCCAAGAGATTTTATGAAGTTTTGGGCCTCCTGAAAGTCAAAAAACAAGCAAAAAATGACTTTCTGCCACATTTTTGACACACAGAAAGCAGTCTTGGGAGATTGCAATTTTTGAGGGGCAAATGACAACCAAATTCAGAAATTCCAGTTGGGTTGGAAGGTAGACTCACATACCTTTCCAAAAAGCCTACTCTTGCCTCATTTGGACACTTGAAAGTGCCCCAAAAGTGCTCTCAAAGGCGTGCGACCCGTCAGGATTTGGCGCGCGATCCGTCAGGCAAATTGCTCAGGATTTTAGCCTACAACTCAGCAAAACGCAGTTTTGACTGTGTTTGACTTTTTGGAGTTGATTTTTATCCTTATTGTTGTAAATGATGTAAATTTATGACACTTTTACACTTATGTATCTCTTCTGGAAGATTCATTCATGAGATAGGTGAAAATTAAATGAATGAATTGGTTTCCTAGTTTATAGAGGCAAGTTGTTTTGACTGCCTAGTTTTCAGTGCTTAGTTTAGAATTGGTTGAAACAGCTCCTAGGATAGTGAGCTCGACCCCTAGAGGCAGGGAAAGATGTTAGATGATCTATATTATGTACTCTCTTGCTCATTTTCATGGTTGGACTCTTGAGGGAGAAGCTCTTATTGTATTACTCACTGTATCTCTGCAATTTTTGGCAAAGGAAGACCAGGGTTTTGCAGTCCTTTTTTGGATTCTTGTGGTTACATGTATTGATGGTGTGTTTCTCTTTGTACTTGTAAGTGTGTTATGTGAATCATTTCCTTACTTTTCCTTTTGCACATTAGGCAAATGAAGTGTTAAAGTAGAACTCATGACTGTCATGCTCTGCTTTTAAATTTGCTTAATATCAATGTTTTCGACTGTTTAAAGGGAATTCAAGGTTATTTCTTGCTCTCTTTAACTCCTCACCGGTCATTCTCATCCATCCATCTCTATTAAAGGCATCAATACTGTTTCCTACCTCGCCCCAAAGAACCCCCTGCGAAAACTGTGTCCAATCCCCGCACCTAAAATTGCCATTTTCGCAATTTTCCACCAAAAACCCTAAAAATCCCAAATCAACTCTTTTGATCAGTTTACTAGCCTAAAATCAGTGTTACCCTATTGGTTATCTCCCCCATTGAAGATCTTTATCGAGATAGACCGGAGAGAGCCCTCTCCTGCCTCGTAGGGCTAGCTACGAGGCTAAGTGGTTTGATGTTGCCTTGAGGTTTACCTTTCTCAGCCTGAGGTGAAATTTCAAGTGCTAACATACTGGCGACCATATTGGGGAGAACAAACTACTCGTTTGCTCATTGACGCGTTATTTCATAAGTCTTAGACGGAGTCTGAAGATACGCCAGGTAGCCTTCGAAAACGCTCTTGTTTTACATCAGCGTTAGTAGATAAACACTGCTTCACTCGATCTCCGTGAGCTTGTGAATGTAGCGCTTCATTGGCACTTTATCCCAGTATAATTGTTAACTCTAAGCCGTTGATGATAGGTTGAGAGTTTTCACAGGCTGAATGGTTTTTCTTTCCTAGTCTTTTTGAGAAAAACAAGCTGGCTACAGATCCTAGAACCATTTTCAAATCCCATTCATCTCCAGCTATTATCAAGTATTTCGAAGATCTAGACTTTGACGAAAGCTTTGAGTTGTCCCTGTTTAAAGCCAAGTCCGAGAGTGCGCTCGATTCTCTAGTCCTTGACCCTGATTTTGCAGCTGTCATTGAATTTGAGAGACACAACAAGTTGGTCGAAAATTTCATTTTGAGACATCTCCAGACACATATTCAAGCTACTACCCTTGCTGATTTTGTTGAGACTATCTCTGATCATATTGGATCCACTATCACGGCTCACGAAGAATCTTATCCTCCTTTTGTTTCAGTTTCGCCTATAATCACCTATCCCGAATCCACAGTCGGTTCTCCTTCTACATCCCATACCCCTCCTACTCCTCCTACCCCTCCGACTCCCCCAACTCCACAAACTACAGCTCCTCTTATTACAATCCCTGCTATCACAGCTCCTCCTCCTCATACTCATCCTACTCCCCCTCCTAAAGCAATGGCTGCCTGGTTTGCCCCACTTGCTCTTCCCCAAAATCTTCATGATATGCCAGCCGATTATCAAAGTAAAATCCCTATGTTTGATGGCACTCCACAAAGTATTTCTGCTCAGAAACGTATTGACAAAATGACCACTTTCTTTGATCTATATGAGATAGATGAAGAAGATGTTACCATGCGATTGTTCGTGCAAACATTTGGAGGAGAAGTTAGAAAGTGGTTCAGAGGGTTGACAGCTAGAAGCATTCCCACCTTGGAAGCACTTCAGAACCAGTTTTTAGATCGATGGGAAATCAGAAAGGATCCGCTTCAGATTAATGCCGAATACAACAACCTCAAGCGTAATCATGGTGAGTCGGTCCAAGATTATATTATCAGATTTAATACAGTTTACAATGCTATTCCAGATGATTTGAGGCCATCTAGAAAATCAACACTTCTTAAGTTCCCGGATGGCTTTGATCTGGAGATGGCCTACTCATTGAGAGACAGAGATCCTCCTACCTTGGAGGATATGCAGAAAATTGCTGTCAGTTTTGAGGAAAACTTAAATGATAAAAGGGCAAGAATGAAGGCCGAAAAACGAGTCACAATCAAAGAGGAAGCATCCACCTCAAATCAGCTTCTTTGTGATGTTGAACAGATAAAGAGGGCACTTGAAAATGTTCGTCTTGACAAGCCGGAACCGCAGATCCGTAATCCTAATTTCCGAGGTGCACAACAGCAACAATATAGAATTAAGCAGTGTGAAACAAAGGCACAAGAGGCAGCAGTTCAGCAGCAAATGAAACCTCCTTTTCAGCAGAATTTTGTTAGCCAAGAATCAGAGGATGAAGGTGATAATGTTGGAGAAGAAAATCACTTCTTCACTCCTGATGATCTGCCCACTTATATTACAGAAGAGGAAGAGTTGGTGAGTAATTCCATCATTCCCCAAGATGAGCATTATATTTTGTCAAATGATGCAGCACTTCAAGAAGAATCCGAAGAGTATCAAAGAGGGTATTTGCATGCTTTATCAGCTCAGCAAGGTCAGCAAAGGCAATTGAGAAACCGAGTTGTTCCCATAAATCCCATCCAAAAGAGAACAGAGGCTTCGACAAAGAATGGTTCTGCTGTCCCGCAGAAAAAAGGGAAAGAAATAAGCGATCCTCCAGCAGGCCAATCATTATCAGCAAGCAAAATAGACCAGCCATCAAATGCACCAAGAGATAGAGGTGAAAAAAGAGACAATCCGGCTAAAGAAGGTGAGAAGATTTCAGCTTTCAGTTTGGAGAATGAGATTGCAAAGTTGAAGGTGTCTATTCCCTTGACGGAAATCATGAAGAACAGCACTTACCGAGGCCAAATCTCCAAGATGCTGAATTTCGATCCAATGCTAGACACGGTGAATGTAGAAGATGATCAGCCTGAGCTGATTTTTGGGCCCGCTTTAAATGGTGAGTCGCCCGAGAGTGATGTCCCTCCGTTTTATATCAGTTTGCGATTACATGAGTATGTGCTACACAATGCCATGTTTGATTCGGGAGCTTCACATAATTTTATGCCCAAAGCGATTATGGAGAAGCTGGGACTTGACATCACAAGGAAGTATCATGATTTATATTCGTTTGATTCCAGCCAGGTGAAATGTATTGGTTTGATCAAGGACTTGGTGGTGAGTCTAGATCAAATCCCAGCAAAGATTTATTTGATGGACGTGGTGGTGGCAGATATTCCTCCACAATTTGGCATGTTGCTTTCGAGGTCATGGGGAGCCAAGCTCAAAGGTACACTTCAGCTCGATTTTTCCTATGCTACAATTCCCGTTTTTGGTCAGATGAGGAAGTTGTATCGGGAACAAAAGATGAAATACATGATCACTAGTAAGGAAAAGCCCGTCAATCATCCTGTAAATTATGTACAAACAGATTTAGAATCTTTTGTTTTGTTTGCGGATAATTTCAATGAGATAGATAGTCAGTTAGTTCAAGCAGAAGATATACCAGATATTACAGAGAATTTTAGAGAAGTTTTGAGAAAGGAAAGTGAAGAAAGGTCTGCTGTCATAAAGCCAACAGCTGAAATAAATGGGCAGCAAACAGAGAATGCATCGACATCACATTTTCAGCACTTAGAAGACGATGAGGATGGTCTTTGGACCATGGATTTTGATGGTGCGGTGGGCAGCGATGGTGCTGGTATAGGTGTGTGGATTCGAAGCCCATTTTCAGTCCAAAACCAAGTCCCTAGCAAGGTACGGGTATGTTCATATAAATTGGCATTTGATTGTTCAAATAATGAGGCGGAATACGAGGCTCTTATTGCTGGTCTGAAAATCCTTCGGAAGTTGAAGGCAAAGAAGATAGCGGTATATGGCGACTCCGAGTTGGTTATAAAGCAAGTGAAAGGTGAATTTCAGGCTAAACATCCTCGTATGCGAGCATATCGGAATGCTGTCCTAGATATCTTAAAACTGTTTTCAGAACATACTTTGACATGTGTGCCCCAGATTCAAAATGGTGTTGCGGATGCATTGGCTAAGGCGGTAAGTAATCTGAAAATACCCATGAATTCTAGCAATAAGTTTGAGATATATGTGAAGCATCGTCCTACAGTTCCAGATAATCAAAGGTGTTGGCAAGTTTTCCAAGATGACGAAGAGATCAAAGATTTTCTGCAAATTGAGGGTAATTTCAAAGACATCTCCATAGACACGGAAGCTGAAGGAGTAAATCAGATGGATGTGTTGCAGCTCAAGGACAATTACATTCCTAAAGGATTAATTCCTTTGGAAGAATTGTTCGATCAAGATGATGTGGCCCGCAAACCAACTTTGAGGCCAACGGAAGAAGGTGTCGAAGATGTGAATCTCGGGACAGCCGAAAATCCAAAGATGGTGAAGCTCTCGAAAGCATTGTCGCCCAAGGTAAAGAAGGAATATATCAGATTGTTGTCTTCGTTTTCTAATGTTTTTGCATGGGACTATTCAGATTTGAAAACTTATGACACAAGTATCATTCAGCATACCATTCCCATAAAGCCAAATCAAAAGCCTTTCCAACAAAAGTTGAGAAGAATTAATCCTAAGTTGCTGCCATTGATCGAGAAGGAAGTCAACAGGTTATATAAGTCTAGAATCATAGTGCCAATCTGATTTTCTGATTGGATTTCCAACTTGGTGCCCGTGAGAAAGAAGACCAGCGAGATTCGCTTGTGTATAGACTTCAGAAATCTGAATAAGGTGTCACTAAAGGACAATTATCCGCTGCCCAAAATGGATCATATATTGCAGCGGGTAGTTGGGGCATCAAGGATGTCATTGCTTGATGGTTATTCCGGGTATAATCAGATTTTGGTACATGAAGATGACCGAGACAAGACAACATTCACTACTCCGTGGGGGACATTTCATTATGCCAAGATGCCGTTTGGATTGAAGAACGCAGGCGCCACATTTCAGCGGGCAATGGACATGGCCTTTGCTAATGAGAAAGATGTCTTTTTGGTCGTTTATCTTGATGATTTGACTGTGTTTTCTAAATCTGATGAAGAGCATTTGTTTCATTTGACTAAGGTGTTCCAAAAGTGCAGAAAGTATGGTATCTCGTTGAATCCGAAGAAGAGCCTTTTCGCTATGAGCGAAGGCAAGCTGCTGGGTCATATTATTTCTAAAGATGGCATTCGTATAGATCCTGCACGGGTGGAAGCAATTCAACAATTAGAGCATCCCCGAAGCAAGAAGGAGATTCAGTCCTTCAATGGCAAATTGAATTTTCTGCGTCGCTTTATTCCCAATCTTGCCGAACATCTTAGAGAAATAACCAACATGCTCAAAAAGGACAGCGAGCTCAAATGGACCAAAGAGGCGGTAAAGTCTTTCAACTTGGTAAAGTTAATTTTATCTTCAGCCCCAACTTTGATAAGCCCGGATTATACACAAGATTTTATTTTATTTTCATTTTCTTCTGAGCATACGTTGGCAGCCGTGTTGATGCAAAAGAGAGATGGAGTTGAGAAGCCCATAGCTTTTTTCAGCCGCATCATAAGGGACGGAGCGCTGAATTATAATATCATCGAAAAGCAAGCATTGGCGCTAGTAAAAGCTTTGAAAGATTTACGGGTATACATACTGAATTCTCATATTTTGGCATATGTTCCCAACGCAGCTGTTAAGGATGTTTTGGTACAAGCGGAACTGGAAGGAAGAAGGGGTAAGTGGATCGCTGCACTATTAGAGTATGATGTGGAAATTAAGCCTACCAAGTTGATCAAGGGTCAAGGTCTTGCTAAGTTGATGGCTGAAACAAATCTTCATGTCTTAGACATCAATTTGATTGCTGCCTTATCCGATGAAGACGAAGAGAATTCAGCTCTACAGGTATCAGATATCTTTGTTTCCTCTCCTTGGTATGCTGATATTGTATATGTGCTTCAAAATTTGTCTTCACCCCCTGGGATGCCTAGAAACAAAGCTAGAACATTGAAGTTAAAGGTTGCCAAATTTTGTATCAAAAAATCTGCACTTTATTGGAAAGACCCTGGTGGCATATTGCTGAATTGTTTAGTCGAAGAAGAAGCTAAGACAGCAGTAGAGGATTTTCATAAAGGTGACTGTGGGGGACACTTGTTTTGGAAGACCACGGCCAATAAGATCTTAAGAGCTGGTTTCTATTGGCCTTCTTTATTTTCTGATGTATATAAAGCAGTTAAGAGTTGTCATGAATGACAAATTTTTCAAGGAAAGCAGAAATTACAGTCGTTACCTCTCAAGCCCATTGAAATCAGCGCACCATTTCAACAATGGGGCTTGGATTTTATTGGCGAAATCCACCCAGCATCTTCCGGGCAGAATCGATGGATCTTGACCGCCACAGATTACTTCACGAAGTCGATTGAAGCCATTCCCACCCGGCAGGCCACAGACTCGGTAATTATTTCTTTTCTTGAGAATAACATATTGTCACGTTTCGGCTGTCCACATAAGTTGATTACAGATAATGCAGCAGCCTTTAAATCGAAGAAAATGGTTGATTTTTGCTACAAATATAACATCAGCTTGGGGCATTCGACCGCCTACCATCCGCAAGGAAATGGGCTGGCCGAATCTTCGAACAAATCTCTAGTGAACATCATAAAGAAATTGTTGGAAATCAATAAGAAGAGCTGGCACAAAAAGTTAGTAAATGCATTATGGGCTGATCGGGTAAGTCAAAAGAAGTCAATTGGTATGTCACCCTTTGAACTGGTTTACGGGACAGATGCAGTGTTTCCTACTTCTCTTAGTATTCTGGTAGCAAAGTTTCTTCAAGAAGCTGGTGGCGAGGAGGATCCTATGCAACGGCGGATTAGTCAAATGATTCATTTACAACAGACACGAGAGGAGGTTCTTCAAAATTCCCTTAAGTTGCAGGAGCGCATAAAGAAAATCTATGACAAAAAAGCCAAACCAGATGATTTTCAGATAGATGATGTTGTTTTGAGATGGGATGGCCGAAATGAAGACAAAGGGAAACATGGAAAATTCGACAACTGGTGGAAAGGTCCCTACAAAATTGCAGCATACCGTGGTCCAAATGCCTTTCTTCTCAAAGAAATGAACGGTGATGATTGTCTCGGTGGGTCGGTGAATGGCCGGCTGCTCAAAAGGTATCATGCTTGAGCATTTTCTGCTCTAATCACTCTCATTGTAATTACCATTTTACTTTCATTCTGCAGCAAGTGTGAACTGATCTTCCATCTTTAGTCTGGGGCCCGCGGTGAAGGCTATATTTCTGAAGATGGTGATTAGTTGGTGTGAGTTTTTCAGGTTGTTTTAATCAGTCTTTTTTCTACATAAAGTGAGTCGGTTTGTGTCAAAGTTAGTTCAAATTTCAGTCAATTGTCAAAGTCAATAAAGTTGTCCAAATTTGGGTCACATGTGTAAATATTGACTCCATTGCCCAATGATGATAAAGCACTGGTCTGCTCTCCCAGAGGTCTAAGGTTCTTGGTACCTCCAAGGAGCTACCATCCCCATTGGAGCCAATGTTAGAGTCGGTCTAGTAGCCCTCCATCAGCGATCAAAGATCTTTGCATTTGCATAGGTAGGTGTCTCATCAGTGTCATTCTTTGCATTCCGTTAGGCATGCCATAACCCTGATGGAGGAGCTGGTGTCTTTGTCCCCCTCTGGGCACTGCTGGATCAGCTTGTTTCAGTCATTAAACTTTGTCAAGCTTACTTGTCTATTGTCTTGAGATCAAATTTTTAGGTCTAGGGTTTTTGGTCAAGTTTGTCTTCAAGCTCATATCTCTGAAGGTCAATAAGTACCCAGCAAGCCAGAGGGATGATTTTTAAAGTGTTTTTTCAAAAGATTCTATCTTGTACAATTAATTTTCACCTTGGATTTAAAAACCCTGTTTTTAAAGCCAAAGTCATTTCTCAAAAATTTTGTGAAAATTGTAAAAAATTCAAAATGATTCAAAGGACAGCATATAACCCTGGCTCCCTTGCCAAGATCCCTGAGAGCCTATCCCTGCAAAAATTATCAAAGAAAAGCATCAAATCAATCAGTTTCAGGACAAAAGGAAACCAAAAAGTCAAGTTTATAAAGTGTCATGGAAAAAACATTATAAAGTGGGTTATGATATGAAATTAATTCAAACAAGGCTATAAAAGCCCTAATCTCCCTCTATCAAGCCTGATTATGCATCCAAGTGATAGAGCAACTGATTGCAAGAGAGTTTGAGTGAAGTTTGTGAGTTGGGAAGGCATGCGACCCGTCGAACCAGGCGCGCGACCCGTCAGAGGCGCGCGACCCGTCAGGCACCCTCCGCCAGTGTTAATTTACAAGGCGCACGACCCGTCAGAGGCGCGCGACCTGTTGGGTGAGGCGCGCGACCCATCAGCACTCTCTTTGCAAAACCGCCAACAAATTTGCCAAGGAACCACAAATTGCTAAATTGTGCAAGGTAGGCCCTCCATCATAAAAAATTATTGCTTGTTACAGTTCAAGAAGGTCATGATTATATTTGTAAAGGTCTCCATTTGCAAGTAGAAGTCTCTATTATGCTTTGACTTGAAGTTGTAAAAATTGCTAGGGTTTATTATGCTGTTTTGAGGTATCCCATTGTTCTCATTTTTTCCACCTCCCATTACATTTTCCTTATCATTTTATGTAAATTTCCCTTCCAAATTTGTTAAAGAGCCCTAAACCCTACCCTTCTTCCCAAGAAATCAAAAGAAAAATTAAACCCTAGCCCTTCCTCCCATATCATTATTGTAAATAAATTTGGAAAATAATGTATATGCAATAATCCTTTCCCTAAACTCCCTATTTCATTATTATTCCCAGTTTCCCTTTAAAATATCCCTTCCCTAACATTTCCCTTGTGCTCCTTGTCCCCTTGAAACAACATTTTAATCAGCAGTTTGCAAAGCAGAAACAACAGTACATTTCAGCCACTTTGCTCCTAAAACAATGTCAGAAATCGAAACCAATTATGAGCAAAGTGATGACCATGCATCAGCTTCAGAGTTTGAGGAACAGAGGAGGCCTCACAAGGGTGGAAAGGGCAGTCATCATAGGAGAGAGGAGCCCACCTCTTTGACCGATTTGCAGGCTTGTCCAATGGCAGTATCATGTTTCCGTTATATGTCTTGTTATGAGTTTTGCGAGAGGATCTCTCGAATTCAGCATCACAGGGAGTTGGCTCGCTTATTTGTTTTGCATTTGCATGATGGACATGTGAACCTTGCTGGGGTGGATTTTACATTGACACCCGAGATGATTGCTCAAGCCACAGGGATACCGAATGTCGGAGAGGTGTGGAACAAGCGCAGGATGTTGGACAGTGTTCAGTTTGAGCCTTTCATTAGACCTGCATTCATGAGACATTTGACGGGTGTATTTCCCTTCAGATTTTTGAGGAGTGAGTACGCTCCCATGATGAGGCTTATCATGCTCTTTTTCACCTGTGAGTGCAGATTTTCACAGATATATTCGTACCATATTCGCCTGATGATGCATTTCACACGGGTACGGATGATGAACATCCCTGTTTTCATGTGCCAGAACATTGAGAGGATGGTGCCCTTGATGCAGAGGAAGAGCCTAGCACAGCAGTATAGGAGCCTCTATCATTATGGTTTGATTCAGCTTGTGGTCAGACATCAGTTGGCTCAGCAGCGCATCACATGGGAGGAGTTCATCTCTCGTGAGTTCTTTATAGCACCACCACCACATCCGGAGATTGTTCATGAGGAGGGAGGACCATCATAGCAGCATGATATCCCCGGGACTAGCCATGTCAGCTCTTCTCCATTGGTCACTTATCAGAGAGGCCACAGGGCCTTATTTGCAGCAGCTAGGCGAGTATTTTCTCCACACCAGGTGGAAGGGGTCTCGCCTTCTTCATCAGCACCACGAGTGTTATCTCCACACCAGGTGGAAGGGGCCTCGTCTCCGACAGCAGCACAGGTATCAGAGAGGGGCAAACAGCCCAGGATTGATGAGGGGCCATCAGGTGTTCCAGATATAGAGCTTGTTGATCTTGATGTCAGTTCTCCTAGCCTAGAGTCAAAGGAGATCATTCAACACCTTAGAGCTGAAAATGATGCATTGCAGAAGAGATTAGAAGGGGCACAATGGACAATCTCATATCTAGAACAGCGCAACAAGCAGTTGGAGGATGAGAAAACTCTTGATGAGTTGTGGAGGATTCGTAGTGACCGCAACTTGAATCGAAGAAGACCTGGTGATTTAGTGCCAGTTGAGCGAGAGGCTATGCTTATCCAGCTCAATGCTCATTTAGAGAGGCTGTTGGCTAAGGCCAACCAAGATAAAGAATTGCTGAGAAACATGAAGAATCATTATTGGGCACAGATGCACGTGTGCAAGGCAAAGATGAAGGTGCTCCAAAGGCGGTTGGTCAAAGCACAAAAATGGAGAAAAAGGCCCGATCCCCTCCACATCTTGGCCGAGGCTTCCTTGAAGGAGCATGGCACTAAATATCTCAGCCCCAGCACAAATTCCAAGAAATTTTGAGCATTTTGGGTGATTTTTGGTTTTTAAGGCAAAAAACAGGTTTTTCTGCTTGACGGGTCTCACCCCCCGCGCGACCCTTTCACTTGGCAACTCTATTTTCAAAAAACTCAGCATTTCTGGATTTGGCATGAAGATTTAGACATGCTCACCCATTTCCAAGAGATTTTATGAAGTTTTGGGCCTCCTGAAAGTCAAAAAACAAGCAAAAAATGACTTTCTGCCACATTTTTGACACACAGAAAGCAGTCTTGGGAGATTGCAATTTTGGAGGGGCAAATGACAACCAAATTCAGAAATTCCAGTTGGGTTGGAAAGTAGACTCACATACCTTTCCAACAAGCCTACTATTGCCTCATTTGGACACTTGAAAGTTCCCCAAAGGTGCTCTCAAAGGCGCGCGACTCGTCAGGATTTGGCGCGCGACCCGTCAGGCAAATTGCTCAGGATTTCAGCCTACAGCTCAGCAAAACGCAGTTTTGACCGTGTTTGACTTTTTGGAGTTGATTTTTATCGTTCTTGTTGTAAATGATGTAAATTTATGACACTTTTACACTTATGTATCTCTTCTGGAAGATTCATTCATGAGATAGGTGAAAATTAAATGAATGAATTGGTTTCCTAGTTTATAGAGGCAAGTTGTTTTGACTGCCTAGTTTTCAGTGCTTAGTTTAGAATTGGTTGAAACAACTCCTAGGATAGTGAGCTCGACCCCTAGAGGCAGGGAAAGATGTTAGATGATCTATATTATGTACTCTCTTGCTCATTTTCATGGTTGGACTCTTGAGGGAGAAGCTCTTATTGTATTACTCACTGTATCTCTGCAATTTTTGGCAAAGGAAGACCAGGGTTTTGTAGTCCTTTTTGGTATTCTTGTGGTCACATGTATTGATGGTGTGTTTCTCTTTGTACTTGTAAGTGTGTTATGTGAATCATTTCCTTACTTTTCCTTCTGCACATTAGGCAAATGAAGTGTTAAAGTAGAACTCATGACTGTCATGCTCTGCTTTTAAATTTGCTTAATATCAATGTTTTCGACTGTTTAAAGGGAATTCAAGGTTATTTCTTGCTCTCTTTAACTCCTCACTGGTCATTCTCATCCATCCATCTCTATTAAAGGCATCAATACTGTTTCCTACCTCGCCCCAAAGAACCCCCTGCGAAAACTGTGTCCAATCCCCGCACCTAAAATTGCCATTTCCCCAATTTTCCACCAAAAACCCTAAAAATCCCAAATCAACTCTTTTGATCAGTTTACTAGCCTAAAATCAGTGTTACCCTATTGGTTATCTCGCCCATTGAAGATATTTATCGAGATAGACCGGAGAGAGCCCTCTCCTGCCCCGTAGGGCTAGCTACGAGGCTAAGTGGTTTGATGTTGCCTTGAGGTTTACCTTTCTCAGCCTGACGTGAAATTTCAACCACTAACACTGTTAATATGGAAAAATCATACGCACATTTGTACAAGTTAGATGAAACCCAGATTCAGACAAAAAAATGTATAGATTAAGCTTTTCCACCTAGAAACACCTCTAAAATAAAAAAATCAAAGGTTTGCCAAAGTCCCATTTAAAAATTCAAACTGTGCAGGCACTTCAAAGGTAAAAATTCACTACTATATAAATTTTCCTTCAATAGCAACGCAGATAGGCCAAATTCCAGTTAGGAGTCTAGGACCACTCCACACACTTTGAGTTGAGATTACTTGATAAGTACTACCCAAGGACAATCGATTTCGAGCTGATTTGGAGATTTGTAACCCCCAAGTGAATACTCTTGTCCTTCTCTCAAGTCATTTTCTCATTGATGATCTAAGGCAGGGAAAGAGGAGTTAAAATTCTATATAAACAAGGCATTGGAAGACTAACAAATGCTGGCAAAATTGCTCCAAATCAATCCTGCATTTTATTGTTGAGAGAGTTCCAACACGATTCAGAGTTCTCTTTTCTTCTTTGAGAGAGAGTGAGTTTGCAAAGGAGATTGAAGAAGGGAAATTCTTGCAGAGAGATCTTGAGCACCATTTCTCAAGAAACTCTCTCCAAGTGTCTTGATATCTTATTTGTAACTCTTCCACCACTAGCAATCAATAAAGAGGATCATGTTCCTCCTATGGATGTGTTTTTTCTTCATTGAGCTTGTTTTATGTTGTTTAGTTTATTTTTAGTTTAATATTATTCATGCGTTGTTCTCATTGTGTTCACTACTTTGTTGGTTCTCATTTAAGCACTAACATCATCCAATTGTTTGTATGCTTCTTGTAGAAAACAACCAACTGCAAGGAAGGTGTTTTTGGGACTCTCAGTCAACAAATACACATATACACTCAAGTTAAGGGACCAACGTAGAGGGTTTGTAAGAAGGGTTTCTCTCAGCTTCAAGGAGTATTAAATGTCGAGTTTAGGTCACACCTATAGATGGAAAACGTGCCCTAAAAGAGGTAGAAAACTTAGAATATAAGCCCATGAATAGTGGCATTAAATATGTAGTAAGGCAAATCCTCATGGTGATTGAATGCAAGGAGGTAAGGGAGCTGTTAAAGGGGTTTGATTAAAAAAAGTTTACGAGCCCAAGCTTAGGGAAAATTCTTCATAGAGAGAAAAATTCTAACAGATCTGTCTAACTACAACCATTGGAACTCATCTAAGGTAAGGAGAAGGACAAGTTCTGTGCATATGTAGTGATTTGATTGGGCCAAGATTGAACAAGGTCTTGGACGTGTCTAGAAGGTAATTTTTCTGCGTTGAGTTGGCTAATCTCCATGAACAAGACACAGAGGGTTCTGTCCTATTGTAAGAAAAAATTGAGCCTAATTGGAGCTGATTTCAAGTATGAGATAATAGTACTAAAGGGCCACATTATTCTAGAGTGACAATGCAAAGAAGAAATCTATTAGAGGAGGCTTAGCTCAAGTATGAAAGGATGTTTTCACTATGATGTTAAAATAGGAAACTAGGGAAAAATTCCACTTTTTATAGTTCATTTGATGGAGATTATGATTTCATTGTTTGAGAGGACCAAAATCGTCCTAAATATCATCAAATTTGGACAAGGGAAAGTTTATTTTTGAATTATGATCCCACATGTGCATATTTGATTAGGTCGACCCTAAAGCAAATTGGACATCCTTGGAAGGATATAAATACAAGTGGCATCTACCTCATTTTAACAATATCATGGATCATTCTTCTATTCTCTTTCTTATTTTTGGCTCACAGAGGTCTGAGGTAGGTTTGTGGAGAAATGGGTTCGCTTGAAGGTGAAATTGCGGGGTTTGAAGCTTGCATGTATTTTTCTAGGGTTTTGTTTCTCAGTCACAAGATTACCAAAGGATAGATTCAAATGGTCATTGCTTGCAGGCTCAAGGGAAAAAATGAAAGCTGCTAGTTGCTCACATACTGACTTCTTCCTTGCAAATCAGACCTAAAGTTTCATTTTTTCTGTTGATTGAAATTTTTGTACGTTGACCACAAACAATGACAATTCATTACAAGCTTCTAAATCAACGATTTTGTGTATGAGCATTGTTGGGTTCATGTCATGGATATTATTTAGTTGATTTTTACTGGATAGTTGTATGGATGAAGATATGGATCATTGTACTCTCTTTTTATGAATCATTCAATGGTAATCTGAAAAGAAGAAGAATTTGGAAGGGTTTTCCCCATAGTGGGTTTTTTCCTGGTTTCCAATGAATGTTGGTGTCTCTATATGTGAATTATTTTATTCTATTGTTCCTTTATTTTCTGCTACATTGATGATGATGATATTGTTATTTCTACATAGTTGCATCTGTTGCTGAATATTGATGTAAATATGAATATGTTATGTGGTGAATTTATTATGTAAATGAATAAATACAATTATCAAAGAAAAGAAAAATATTACTTATTAAAAATTAACATCGTATTAGAGCTAGGCTAAATAAATGTCATGGAGATCACCCCTATAATGACACCATTAATGGAAGCAAGAGAGGATGGAGGAGACCTAAAAGAATACTAGGGTTTGAAGGAAACCCTAGGCAATTTGTGTATTAGGTTTTGATGCATATTATAACCTTTGAGAGAAACCCTGGATTATGGAAAAGAATTGAGATATGAAATCTAGAAACCCTAGCATGGTCCATGCGAATATACTCAAGCACTTGTGACATCTTTGATTTAGCCCTAGATGGGATAGTCTCTATTAGGCCTGGTTGCTGATAAAGTTGGTAGAAATATTGAAGGACAATGGACATTGATGACTCTTGAAGGTTGGTTCAAGAAGGATATGATCACCTCTCATGGAAGATAAGTATTTTTCTATTTGTGGTGATCCTTATGTCTTTAATTTTTCTTAGAATTATTGATCCAATTATTGTTTTTATTATTACTTATACTTCGTGCATGTATATGTGAGTATTTGAATACCTCTAACCTCTTGATGAGATGTGATAAGTGGATCCTTGTTGAGGATCATTTGAGATTCAGGAAAATATGTCTAGTGCAGGAAGATAAGAGCTACAATTGTCCATGACAAAGAAATTGACAAATTTCTCCCACTGCCAATATAAAATAAGAAGGTGCACAAGTATCTGAATACTACAAGGTATGTATGGTGTATTGTTTCAATATTATGTCTTAACTGTAATATTGGATGGCAAGGTAAGCCCTAATATATGATGAGTGTATCACCTTCACAAATGGATCATGTATGCATATGAAAGTAAGTTTGATTCATGGTACTTATGATGAGATGGTGCACTTAGTATTGGACAAGTATCTTACATTCTATTAATTCATGATAAAGCTACTTAGAAACATTGATTTTTGATATATTGGTATACTTGACATTTGGAGCATCTCACATCTTAGACATGATGAATTTCATAAGAAGGATAGCTCACTATTTTTTTCATATGGTAGTTTGATTCGATTATTAATGAATGTGATAAGCATGGTAACCATGATGATACAAGTATTTATATTCAGGATCTTTCATTGACCATGGTTAAGTTTTTATGAGCTTAGTAATTATGACATATGGTAAAATTGAATGACCTGACTTGATGAAAGTACTATTGTGTTCATGATCCTTGAAGTATGATGTTATCCCTGTCTGCTACCCTAATCATGAGACTCTAACTTTTGATGAAAGTTTGATACAATGTTCATATATATTTACTTTACATTTGGATATGAGCTCTACCGGTCACCTGGTCCAAATAATTTGTTAAAGTGATATTGATGAGTTTGATATTAGTTTTGATCTAGCATTTAAGCTTTGATAAGATGAATTATTTTATTTGATTACACAATATTGATTTGTGTAAGTCTAAGCATATTGCTTTGGTCAAGTGTTATGTTTACAGAAACAATTGTATGAAGCAAGCTCCTCGATCCTGATATGTCTGCATTGACAGTTATCTGGTAAATCCAGGATGATGTGTCTATCCAAATCCCTACTTCAAAAGTGGTTCAAGGCATGACTTTGATTTTGTATATTGGTGGTCTATTCTAGATAGAAAATGAGCCTTTGATGATCAAAGTAAGAGGGAGATGACCTCTAAAGTTTGAAATGAAGAACCATGGCATGATGTATTACGTCCTAAAGTTGGAAAAATAAAATATATATAGTAAATATATTAAAGAAAGTGGAAATGCAAATCCTTGGACACTCTAATCAAAGTTGGAGAAGTTATGAAAAGATATTGTTGAACCTAACATGGAAATCGTTAGTTTATTGAAGCATTGATGTTCCATGTGAACACCCGTCCATATATTCTGAGTCAATGCATGATTGAGTCACTTCATTCACATTGAGTTACCGTAAAGCTCACTTCGAGATATTTGCATTGGATGATCTATTTTTGGTCTGAGACATTCTTCGTGTGATATGTTTCTGCATGGATGTACTTATGTTGATTAGGATCTTTGTTGATGAGATAAGCACATTTGGGTGTTGCCTTAGTATGAGATCTTCCATGATGTTTTGGATGAGAATTTCGTAGCTTTAAGCATGATCAAGGTTGAGTACGATATTTCTAGCATCGCTAGCTGTGAGGTAGGATGAATAATCTCTTTAGAGAGATGTTTGGGTAGGTTCTAGATATGACATGGATATATTGAGATGAAAAAGAGTAGGAAATGATTGGAAGAGAATTGCATATATATCTAGGACTAAGATGCCTTTATTTATTGAGACAATTCTTCTCCACGAGACAAGCTTAGGCTTATGGTTGCTACCTCTGTGAGAGGGAGGATGAATATGGTATCCTTTTGTGTATATATATATATATATATATATATATATATATATATATATATATATATATATATATATATATATATATATATATATATATATATATATTTGTTTAAATATGATATTTGATGACTTGTATGAACAAGAGAATGCTGCTATTGAGTCATGATGATCACAAAATATGAACACACTGATGTATTTCTGATCTATATAGAGCATCATTGATTGAGGACATTGAGCCAACTCTTTGCGCCCCCCCCCGTTTGAGCTCCCAGGGTGTGGAATTGAGATGGAGGGATCTTGGGTTTGAGGGATATCTGGACAATAGGGTATCACCCCTATCTGTTACCCATAGGGTTGGAGATGTTTCTCCCTTATCTTGGTATTTATAGAGTATACCCTAGTTGGCATCATAGCCACAAGCTAGGCTTGTTGGGATTTCCCCTGCCTGTTTGGCCAATAGGTTGAGGAGGCTTAGGGCATGTGATCCTTACCTTTTGGTAAGTAGGGTATCTAGCCCAAGATCTGATTATGATGTAGGTGTTCTACCACATGACTCTTGAGGGTCATTGTTGGGAAGATCGGTAGGCAATAGGATGGGTTGAGATGTGCTCCCTTATATCACTTATTGCTCGATATCGGGTTATAGATGTTTAGCTCCCCAATGATATTCTAGGTTGAGATTAAGATCCCCAATGTTGTTCCGGATTAAGCTAAAATCTTTGATGTTGATGCGAGTCATAATTTTGGCTCCCCATTGATGTTTCCTAGGTGGTAGCATTGGGATCCCTGTTGTCAGAGATTCTGGCTGGTAGCAGTAGCTTCCCAATGGATAAAGGGTGGTATATTGAGCTCCCCTCTGATGTCAAATTATTTTTCTTTTAGATTCGAGAATGTTCAACATATGTGTAGGGAAAATCAAGAGATAAGCAGGAAGTAGCAAGAGAAGAATCAAGATGAACAATGATGATAAGTAATGATGAGATACTTGATATTGGATATGATTTGATGATAGGATACACATGCCATGATGAAGGTGGAATTATCCCTAGTTGAGAGGGAGTGTGTTGTAGCGGCAGCACACCCTCCAAAATTTTGTCCTGCATCCAAATTTTGGAATCTTGGTTTTTTCCCTTGATGTTTGCAAACACTCGGGCTCATTCCATGAGCTCTTGTCGAGTCTTTACACCCTTTTTGCGTGATCGACAATGGTCATCTTTTGGCATGTTGATTGCTATGTCATGCTTGTGATCTTGTTCTGGGAATTTTGAAGGTTTGTGTTTGTGTGCATGAGTTTTTTTTCGCTCTGTAAACAACGATCGTACTCACACACAAAGTTGCAAGCATTGTCACACAAGTGTCATCATGATCGTTTGAAGATCTATCACAAGTATCACACTTGTCACTCTTAACCTTTAAGGGGGTCTCACTGAGCACAAGTCTGTTTGGTTGGTTTGAGGTGTCTTGTTGTTGATTCATGTTAAGTCTGTGATCACAATGTCATGTATGCACAAGTTCACCTGCTCTCACACTTAGCCATTTTTCCTGAAAATATTTCGATTGGACAACCCTCTTTCAACTGGACCCCGATTAAGTGGCATTGCACAATCTCAAATTTCAGTGACCCTGCTCTTCTACCCAGAACTAAGTAGAGCTTGAGGTTTTCCTTTGGGGCAGCTTGCACTGCGTAATCTTAGAAGTGAGCAAGCTAACTGTCTCCCAGAACTGTGCAAAAGTTGTCCCCAAGTCCGATCCAATCTGCGCTTCCCACAAGATCACTCATCAAGCCTCCCTTTGGTCTACTAGAAACCTGAATTTCATTGTGACCTTAGGCTACACTACTCTCCAAAACTGCATAGACATGCCCAACTACTTTCATAAACTATGCAGTCATGTCAGTTAGGATTCTGCTACCTAGCACTACACTGTTCCAAGAAATTGCGTAGATCTGATTAGTAGACCTCCTTGTTAGCTTTCTCTGCTCTATCCTTGGAAATTGCATAGTTTTTACTGGCACTCTCCCTGCTACCCCGCTTTACACTCATCCTAGAAACTATGCATATGTGTCAGGAAAGCCCCTGCTTCGTGTCCGACATTGTCCCTCAAAACTATGCAGTTATGACCAACATCTCCCTATAGCCTGATCCAACCTTGCTCTGGAAAATTGCGCATAAATGTCTGCCAGTGCCTCCTGCTGGCCACTCTGTCTTCTTTGGAGAAACTACACAGATTCCCAGCCGGACCCCTGGATGACCTGTCTAATCCTCATCTTGAAAACTGGGAAGAATTTCCTAACAGTTCCTCCCAACACCTTGCCTTGAATACCTCCTAGGAACTGCGCAGTTCTACCCAGTTGGGTTCTACCTTTCAGCTGTCATTGCTGTCCTGGATTATGCAAATCTACCTCTCAGTGACATCTGTGTAGGTTTTCCCGACAGTACTTCGGAGCCTCTCATCCCGACCTGAGCTGTATTTTGCACAGTTTCAGTGCCTTGTCCTCCCTCCTGGTTACCTGCACCTAAAATGGAAAATAATTCATCATGCCAAATTAGGATATTTTTGGATTAGGTTTTGTCTCGTCATGAGTGATTGCAGGAACATGTATATTGATGAAACATGGTGTGACAATGAACGAGATGGAGAAGGAGCGCATGTTAGAAGACTTGCTCGCAGTTGAACGAAGGTACCAAGCACATGGAGTAGTAAGCGAAAGGGATACATGTTTCTGAACCATTAAGCAAAGACCGAGACCATCGAAGACCCCGCACAAATTGCCATGTAAAAGTGAAAGTGAATACATGATACACCAAGAGCACACCCATCACTTAACAACATAGTAGCTCATCACGGACACCACAGTTAGCCAATACATATCAGTAGTGTCATGTCAAGTTGTGTCATGAGTTGTCTTGGCCACATCACTACTATGGGACATACTTGTAACAAAATGTAATGTAATGTGAATGTCCAAGAGACACACATATGAAGTTAAAGAGTCATGTAAGTCAAAAAGTCACAGGAAGACAAAAAATCACGAGGGAAGTAGAAAAGTCACAAGGGTCATGTATCCCCCTTAGCTATATATACCCCCTCATTGTATGAGCAAAAGAATTTTCACTTTGGCTCCTCCCACATAGCCTTGAGAGTCTGTAGTCTATTCTTTTAGGAGCGAGGAGTGGCTCCAATGTCCCACTACTGGTGTTAGGTCCCTATAATACTAGTGATTACCCCATTACTATTGTAGTTGCATCCCTTATTAATATTTTTGTGCCCCTATTATCCCCATATTGTTATTACTGTGCCCCATAGAATCCCTCTATTGTTATTTTTGTGGTTTTATATTATTATTGTTAGGTCGGCTAGATTATATTGTGACTCCTTAGACTCCTATATATAGAAATGAGGCTTTGTCATATGAATCATCCAAGAATTGTTCATTTATGTAATGTAAAGGAGGTTACCCCTTTAAGGCTAGATTCTAAGGTGTTGATCTATCTTTTCTTGTGCTGGTTTCATAACATTTGGTATCAGAGCTTTGGATTCTAGGGTTTCGTTGCTCCAAATAGGTCATCGTGGAATTTTCGCATGGAATTTTCGCTATAACTTTTTTTCTGTGACGTTTCAGTAGCTAAAAAAAAACCCATTTGAGACGACATCGCACTGAACCTTGGGTCCAAATTTTAGATATTTTCGCGCTATATTTGCGGAGATATGATATGAGGAAGTTGGTCTTTTTGCAGACTCCTGGATTACATTCCAAATAGGTGACCTGGGAAAAATTGTCATAACTTTCTCTCTGAGCATCGGATTGAAATTTCGTAAGAAGTTATAGAAAGAGGATGGATTGTAGTTTCTTGTAGATATTTTTCAGAGCCAAAGGTCGAAACAGTGACTCGCGGCACGTCGTACAAGTTCGCTCTACCGAACTGGTCTATAATCAAGTCACTGTGGGAGATTTCGCATAACGCTTCCTTGGAGAATCCAATTTGGGTCAGACTGGTGGCATTGTAAAGAGGACACAGAGGGCTACTTCACGTCTCAATTTCAAAACTAGATGATCAGAAAGTACAGAGATACATCAGAGGCAATATCGAGCTCCTACAAAGTGAAAAAAGGTGTGTAGATTTTTTTAAATTTTTGCTTAAGCTTGGTTTGAAAATTTATTTTGAAGGAATTAAAAGGGCATAGTAGAGCATTATTATCGGTAACTGATGCCCCGAGGAAATAAAATGCAAACACCTAGTAAGCAACCTGAAAGCTCTAGCATGACTCATGAAGAAGAGGAAGAAATGCTACATGATATATCAAAATTACAAGAACAAGTGCAACAAATGTCACTCTCACAAAAGCTAATAGAAGCTAAGATAAATGGCGTGGAATCTAAGATAAAGGGCATGGAAGCTAAGATGGATGATTTGAAGATAGATTTGAAGACAAATTTGAAGAGAGACATGGCAGATTTGAAGACAGACATGGCAAATTTGAAGACAGATTTGACAAATTTTCTACAAGAAATACTTACTAATGGTGAAAAGGTAGTAAAGGAAACTCATGATGCGAACAAAAGAAATGTTAATCATGATTTCTTATACTCTAATGTGGGATCAAAGACCCACCATATTCCAAAAATTGATATGAGGAAGTTTGATGGCAAGGATCCCGCCACATGGATATTACAGATGGAGCAATTTTTCGATCTCAATAATGTGCAAAACACACAAAAGGTACTTATTGCAACTTTATATTTGGAACCAAATTATCACTTGGGCAATTTTTACGGAAGAATTGATAGCACATTATGAGGATACAAAAAGCAACACTTTTTTTAGCCAATTGATAAGTCTCAAACAAAAGGGTTCAATAATGGAGCACATTGAGGAGTTCCAAAAATTAAACGTAAGGGTAAAAAATATTCCAGAGGAGCATAGGATTGATGTGTTCATAGGGACTTTAAAGGATAATATCCAACATGATGTTCACCTTTGGGAACCTGATTCATTAGAGAAGGCATTCAGGTTAGCAAGAAAAATGGAAAGCAAAATTATGGCAACCAGGAAACATACCACTCACAACTATAAAGATGGAATTGTTGTTGCCCCTAGTTTTCCATAACCTTTAGGGTTGACACCACAACAATTGGAAGAAAAAATAGCAAAAGGGCTTTGTTACAGTTGTGATAGCAAATACACTAAAGGTCATAAGTGTGCTGAGAAGAAATTATTCTACATAGATTGCGAAGAGGAAGAAGAAAAGGAGAAAGAAAGGTCAAAAGAAGAGGATATACTTTAGGAACAAAGCCTAGATAAAGAAGAAATGAATCCGACCATATCTTGTAATGCATTGGCAGGAATTACCACTCCTCAAACCATCAAGATAGAAGGACAAATCAAGAAGAAAAAGGTAATAGTGTTGATTGATTCAGGAAGTACCCACAATTTTATTCATTGTAAGGTAGCAAAAGAATTGAATTGCTTCTTATATCCAGCACCAGAGTTTCAAGTGATGGTTGCAAATGGAGGAACAATAAATTGCTCTGGAAAGTGCCATAATATCAAGCTATCGATGGGAGAATATGTATTGACTATCCCAATGCTTTCCATTCCAATGGGAGGTGCTGATGTTGTACTAGGAGTCCAATGGCTACAATCCTTGGGTACAATAGCTTTTAATTTTCAAGAACTTTTCATGAAATTTTCTATGGAAGGAAAGGAATTTTAATTAAGGGGTATTGCAGGGAAACCAGGAAAGATAATCAGCTCTAACGGTATGAGAAAGCTTCTAAAAAAGGAACAAAGGGGTGTAATTGCACAATTATGTTCGCTAGATATTTCCACATTGCAATCATCTATTTCTCCAGGTCTCCAAAAAGTCTTGGAAAATAATTCCAAGGCATTTGAGACTCCCAAAGGTCTCCCACCTATTCATGATCATGATCATGCTATTCATCGGATTCTAGGAAGTGTTCCTCCAAACATCAGGCCATATAGATATCCCTATGCCCAAAAGAGTGAAATTGAACGTATGGTTGCAGAAATGCTAGAGGATGGTATAATTCAACCAAATCAAAGTTCTTTCTCTGCTCCAGTAGTATTAGTGCACAAGAAGGATGGATCATGGCGCATGTGTCCGGATTATAGGGAGCTCAACAAGCTCACTATTAAAGATAAGTTTCCCATTCCCGTCATTGATGAATTACTGGATGAATTGCATGGATCAATTTACTTCACCAAGTTGGATCTTCGTTCAGGATATCATCAAATCAGAATGAAGACTGAAGACATTCCGAAAACAACATTTAGGACTCATGAGGGTCATTATGAATTTTTGGTCATGCCTTTTGGCCTTACCAATGCACCTTCAACATTTCAAGGTTTGATGAATTCCATTTTCAAACCATTCCTTTGAAAATTTGTGTTAGTATTTTTTTATGATATACTAATCTACAGCAAGTCTTGGAAGGATCATGTTGAACATGTTGACAGGGTGCTACAACTATTGGAGGAGAAACAATTATATGCAAAAAGATCCAAATGTTTCTTTGGAGTATAAGAGGTGGAATATCTGGGTCATATTGTATCTCATGAAGGAGTTAAGGTAGACCCTATCAAATTAAAGCCATTAAGGAATGGAAAATCCCCACATCCATAAAGCATATGCGAGGATTTCTCGGGTTGACAGGGTATTATTGCAAGTTTGTTAAGAATTATGGGAGAATAGCGGCACCTCTAACAACATTATTGAAGAAAGATGCATTTTCATGGACTCGAGAAGCAACAAAGGCCTTCGAACATCTTAAAGAGGCAATGTGCCAAGCACCGGTCTTAGCTACACCAGACTTCACAAAAACCTTTGTTGTTGAATGTGATGCTTCAGGAAATGGAATTGGTGTTGTTTTAATGCAAGATGAAAGACCCATTGCTTTTGAAAGTTGTCCAATAAAGGGAAAGTTTTTACATAAATCTATTTATGAGAAGGAAATTTTGGCAATACTCCATGCACTTAAGAAATGGTGACCCTACCTAATGGGAAGACACTTCAAGGTAAAAACGAATCATGCCTTAAATACTTTTTAGAACAAAGATTATCCTATGAAGAAAAACAAAAGTGGGTCACAAAGATGTTGGGTTATGACTTTGAAATCATCTACAAAAAAGGGAAGCAAAATGTGGTGGCAGATGCACTCTCAAGAAAGGATGAGGATGTGGAAGCATTGTTGTGCGCCATTTCTATTATCCAACTAGATTGGATGAACGAAGCAAGAGAGGAATGGAAGAATGATGAAGAAGTGTGGGCACTTATTCGAAAGTTACAACAAGATTCCAGTACGTCTGATACATTTAGCTGGCAAAATGATTCTTTATGGTACAAAGATCACTTATACCTCTGTAAGAATTCCCAACTAAAACAAAAGATTCTTATGGAATTGCACACTTCTCCATTAGGATTGCACTCAGAATTTTTAAAAACTTACCATAGGGTTAAGAAGGAATTTTTTTGGGATGGCCTTAAATCAGATATTCAAAAGTTTGTGGCGGAATGTTTGGTTTGCCAACAAAATAAAGTTGAAACAATTAAGACACCGGGTCTATTACAACCTTTATCCATTCCAAGCCAACGTTGGGAGGAGGTTTCAATGGATTTTATCACAGGTTTACCCAAGTCTGAGGGAAAGAGTGTCATCATGGTGGTAGTTGACAGACTTACCAAGTATGCACACTTTTGTGCATTATCACATCCATTTAAAGCCAGTACAGTTTCTACTGCATTTATGGAAACAATTCAAAAGCTACATGGAAACCCAAAGATTATTGTAAGTGACAGAGATCCCATTTTCACTGGAAATTTTTGGAAAGAATTATTTTCTTGTCTTGGTACTCAGTTAGCTCATAGCTCATCTTATCATCCTCAATCTGATGGGAAAACTGAGATAGTAAACAAATGTTTGGAAGGATATCTTCGTTGCTTTGTATATGATAAATAGACACAATGGGTCAAATGGTTGCCTCTAGCTGAATGGTGGTATAACACTTCCTTCCATATAGCAACAAAAATGACCCCATTTATGGCACTTTATGGATATCAACCACCATCCATCACATCATATTTAAGAGAAAATTCTAAGGTTCAAGCAGTGGAAGATCACATCGAACATCAACAACAAGTCCTCCAACTCTTAAAGGATAACCTCATGTTGGCATAGAATAGAATGAAACAACAGGCAGATCAACATCGCAGCGAAAGAAGTTTTGATGTAGGTGATTGGGTATTCCTACGGCTACAACCATATAAGAAAATGTCCCTCAAGCAAGCTAAGAAGGATAATAAACTATCACCAAAGTATTATGGTCTGTACAAGGTGTTGCAAAAGATTGGTACTATGGCATACAAATTGGAGCTCCCTGCAGCTTCTCGTTTGCACCCAATTTTCCATGTTTCATGCTTGAAGAAGGTTATAGGCGAAAAGCTCCCAATTCAAACAATATTGCCAGAACTTAACGAGGAAGGAAAAATTATATTGGAATCGGAAGCAGTCACAGAAACAAGAACTCGACAGCTACGAAATCGATCAATTTTGGAGTATCTTATCAAGTGGAAGAACTTATCCGCTAAAGATTCCACATGGGAGGATGAAAATTTTATACAGAATCATCTAGAACTACTCAAACGTTGAGGACAACAATTTTTTGAAGGAGAGGGGCATGTTGGGTCCCTATAATACTAGTGATTACCCCATTACTATTGAAGTTGCATCCCTTATTAATATTGTTGTGCCCCTATTATCCCCATATTGTTATTACTGTGCCCCATAGAATCCCTCTATTGCTATTTTTGTGGCTTTATATTATTATTGTTAGGTCGGCTGGGTTATATTGTGACTCCTTAGACTCCTATATATAGAAAGGAGGTTTTGTCATTTGAATCATCCAAGAATTGTTCATTTATGTAATGTAAAGGAGGTTGCCCCCTTGAAGAGGTTGAATTCTAAGGCGTTGATCTATCTTTTCTATATTTTCTTGAGCTGGTTTCATAACAATTGGGGCTAGTGATATATGGTGTACATATGTGTCTTGGAACTTTGGCTTAATTCAGAAGCCTGTCTCAGGGCAACACGTTTTCACAAATGTTTTGTATCCATTTGTAAGAGTATTCTTTAAATGTTTGTAATGCATGTTTGCTTCACCTGTGTTAATATAGTTGAGCTACTTTGGTTATTTTAGTACTTACATTGTTGAATATGTGTTGTATTGTTTATCACTGTTGTCTCGTTCGTGTGGACTACTCCACCAAACATTAGACATACCATTCTTTTGTTTTTTTGGTTTTAACGACTGTCACCCCTATGTGGATTGCTCTACCTACTACGATTGATGTGGAAAATATAAAGGTGATTCATCTTGAAAGTCGAGGCAAGAATGACAAAGATGACCAAGCCAAGAAAACACCGTTCAACCCTCAGCATGGAAAATTTTAGAAAAAAGGCAAGAGGAAGGCTAAGAAGACCGTCGTAACCAAGAAAGGGGATGGAGCAGCACCATCTTGCACACATTTCAAGAGAAAAGGTCATGACGAGGACCACTGTTGGAAGCTACATCCGGAGTTGAGACCATAGAGATTCAGTGGAAAGGGAAAGTAGAAGATAGTGGCAACAACGCGGCAGGACCTTAGATCAGATTCTAACGATGAGACATTGATCACAGTCATGCAAAAGGTACTCCTTCTATTAATAATAGTTCTGATTCAACTGCAAGTACTAGTTATTTGAATGAGCATGTAAGTAATGAGTGAAAGGGAATTGAACTATTCCATATTAGAGTTATTATAAAACAACCAAAGGTGGAAACTCTGTTGATTTAGGCTCCCAAGCAAATTTAATCTCAAAGTCCTTAGTGAAAAAAGTTAGGCCTTGAAAATAAGCCTCATCCGAGTCCATACCCACTTGGTTGGGTAAGTGATAAAGAAAAATTACAAGTAACCAAGCAGTGTAGGTCCAGATTTGTTATTGCTTCCAAATTAGTTGATGAGGTAGAGTTAGATGTTGTGCCTTTGGAAATTCGTAGAATTATCTTGGGAAGTTCGTATTTATATGACATAATGACAATTTTCTTTCGGCATGAAAATAAATACCACCTCACAGAGGATGGGGTAGAATATATAGCTAGAGCTCATCATACGAAAGTTAGTGCTAGCCTTGTCACTACAGGATAGATTAAACGATTGGTTAATTCCAGTAAAGGGTGCATGCTCATGGTAGTGAGAGTGAAAGCGGTCGAGACAGCTGACACTCTTGAAGGTTGTGATCCTGATCATAAGAAGGAATTGTTTGAAATTATTTATGACTGTGATGGATTATTTCAGGAATCGAGAGGATTGCCCCAAAATCAGGAAATCCAACATGAGATCCATTTACAATAGGATTCTCCTTTACCGAATGTTGGCACGTACATGATGGCTTCTATCGAGATGGAGGAGATAAAGAAACAAGTGTAGGATTTGCTAAATCAAGGGGTCATCAGACTGATTTCTTCTTCGTGCGGCTCACCGATCATGTTGGTGCCAAATAAAGATGACACATGGAGAATGTGCATAGACTACAGGGTGCTAAACAAAATTACGGTGAAGAATCGATACCCTCTCCCTCACATTGATGAATTATTAGATCAATTGAAAAATGTTGTCTATTTTACAAAACTAGATTTGCATAGTGGATATCACCAGGTTAGAGTTGTAGAACAAGAAATTTGGAAGACTGCATTAAAAAATAAATAGGGGTTGTTCGAATGGATGGTGATGCCATTCGGATTGTGCAATGCTTCAACCACATTTATGAGGGTAATGAATGATCTGTTTAGGCCTTTTCTTGATAATTTTGTGCTTGTATATCTGGATGATATTCTTGTGTATAGTAGGACATGGGATGAACATGTATGTGATGTGAAGAAAGTGCTTGATGTTCTAAAAAAAGAAAAACTGTATGTAAAGTTTTCAAAGTGTGAGTTTGGGAAGACCTCTCAAGTTTATTTAGGTCACATAGTCGGTAATGGGCAATTGAAAATAGATCCCTCTAAAGTAGATGCGATTACGAAGTGGTTTGAGCCCACAAATATTACAGAGGTCCAAAGTTTTTTGGGTGCGGTACAGTATTGGAGAAGGTTCATTGCGAACTTCTCTATTATTGCAGCCCCCTTACACACATTGACAAGTGTGAAGCAAGCCATTTAATGGGGATGAAAACAACAGAAATCCTTTGACGCACTGAAAGAGAATATCAGCACAACACCAGTGTTAGCCTTACCAACCCTTCAGAAGCCTTTTGAAATTGAAACATATGCCAGTGGATATGCCATGGGTGCTGTATTGATGCAACACAGGAAGCTTGTATGTTACCATTAAGAGACTTTCTCCCAGGCCGTTGTGAATTATCCCACGTACAATAGGGAGTTGTACGCCTTGGTTAAGAGTGTAAAGAAGTGGAAACACTATGTGATCGGCAAGGAGACCATCATCAATACGAATCATCAACCCTTGCAGTACCTTCAATCATAGACCAAGCTTCAACAAGCCCATCATTTCAGATGGATGGGATTCCTCCAACAATTTCATCTGGTAATAAAATACAAGAAGGATGCCAGCAATAAAGTAACAGATGTGCTTTCTCGCCCTCCTCTTTCTACATATGTAGTTTTGCAAAATTCTTCTTTATCGTTAGAAGGTTATGTTGAATAATATGCTAACGATAATCATTTTAAAGAGATTTGTGCAAAACTGACTCGTGAATCGTAGGTGGACAATTATTATTTTTAGGGAAAACTATTGTACCACCTTGGCAAACTGTGCATACCCATTGATGAAAGGGTACATGTAATCCGAGAGGCTCATACCTCTCTTGTGTTTGGTCATTTTGGGGTTGAAAAAACTTTATGTCATTTATAGAGGTTTTGTTTTTGGCCTCATATGAAAAACATTGTGACTCACTTTGTAAAGGGTTGTGTGTTGTGTTCTGTTTCAAATCCCTCTAATAGAAAACTTGGGCTCTACACACCACTCCCTATTCTGAGTCGACCATGGGAAAGTGTGTCCATGGATTTTGTAGGTGGTTTTCCTATGTCTAGGAAAGGTCACGACTATTTGTATGTCGTCGTGGATTGTTTTAGTAAAATGTGTATTTTAATGCCTTGTAAAAAGCAAGTCACTACTGAGCAAACTACTTATCTTTTCTTTTAGCATGTTTCGGTCCATTTTGGGTTGCCCACATCTATTATTTCAGATCAAGACTCTCGCTTTCTTGGAGAGTTCTAGACTAGCTTGTGGAGAATGATGGACACTAAGTTGAAAAGAAGTACGCCATTTAATCCATATACCAGTGGGTAGAGAGAGGTCATCAACCGCACCGTGGTACACTTTCTACGAGGCTATTGCAGAAAAAATCCCAAGTTGTGGGATTAACAACTTCCTTATGTGCAACATGCATACCATCGAGCAGCACATTCATCCACATAGAGCTCACCATTTGAGACATGTTTTGGTTATCTACCAAGGGATCCCTTAGACATGGTCTTTGGGAAATATAAGGATGGCAATGGATGAGATGATAGGGACAAAGTAGAGAAATTTATTCAGTGGATATAGATGATTCATCAGGCAGTACAAGAGTAGTTGGAGAAAATTCAGCCTCTGTATAAAGCTAGACATGATAAGCACTGAGTTGACCATCAGTTTCAAGTTGGGGACAAGGTATGGCTCCACATCAACAAGGATAGAATGAAGGGAGAAGGGAAGAAATTGAGACCCATTCGATATGGTCCCTTCACCATATTGGCAAAGATTGGAGACAATGCTTTTCGTCTTGACTTGCCCGCTTATATGAAAATGTACTCAGTGGTAAATGTTGAAAACCTGAAGCTTTATGAACCTCCATTGATTATGGATACTGAAGAGGTTGCACAGATTCCTACAGTGGATGATTTTGCACCAGAGTATCTAGACAAGTTGCTTGAAGATATCATACTCGACAGGAAAAACAGAACTTCATGACAGGGAGATGTGGAGTACATTCGTGTTGGCCTGAGTGTTTGCAACCATCAAGGGAAAAACCAAGGCAAAGTGTTTCGAAGCTATCCCCGGTAGGATCCTGGTTGTGAATATGATATCACATATCACGGATTAGAGAGGATCAAGTCTTTATGAATTATCCCCGATAGAGTTTAGTTGCGATGTGATATATCGCAATCGCAATTCACAAAAGGGGAGTAGTAGTATGGAGTGCCAACCCCAGTTCCACACCAATTTTGATTTACGATGAGGCTCGATATGTTATGAACTATGTTTAATAAGGTGTCGGGGCCACTGGTATCGCAAGGTGCCTTTTTTAAAGGTTGGGATTTGTACACCGGTGAAAAATGTTGATTGTGATTTGCGATGAGTCAAACTGCACTGATGGATTATTCTACCATTCAAGGGTTAACGCTAAAACATTTTGTGGACTGTTTTTCTATGTTTAACATGGTTGTTACCATGGACTATTCAGGGGCATGAGAATCTCTACTTGAAACAAAACCCGCCATCTAAAACTTGTCATTTGTTTGGAATTTCCCAAAAATTGAGGAGCTAGCCACCAAGATATATACATTCGATTGTCCACACTGGAAAGAGGAGAGAGGTGGTAGATTAGTTCAGAAACCATTGTGTGTAGCAGAACTTGACCTGTCAGTAGGCTGAGACCTCACATTGAGCAGTAGGGAGGTCCCGAGAAGTTTCAGAAGACCTGGTTATTTGAATTGGGTGTTCCGATAGGCGTTTTTGCAAGATTTTTCACCAGGATTTCAGTGGTACTATATGTTTTTGAAGCTGGGCTCTCCATTCTTCATCCATCTTCCAACTTGGAGGTATAAGGATTTTAATTGAATGTTGCTTGTAGTTTTATCTCTTTTTATGCCACTTAATTAAATAAGGCCTCCCTACTATTGAGCAGGGCCCGAAGACGTAGTCAAAATTGGAAGAACTCCGTAATCAAATCTTTGTGACATGGTTTCTTGCTTATCATGTTATTTCCGCATTTTGTATGTGATTTTAAGTTCCATGGTTTATAGGCTCCATTTCATGTAATTTTGATGCATCTACAATTAAAAGATCTTGGATCATTTGTGCAGAGGAAGAATGTGACATTAGGTAGAAGTAGTAGCCACCCGGCTAAATCTGCATAGAGCGCCAATGTTGTGTTCCAAGTGGACCAAATTGTGAAGGATAACTACTACGTGATCCACGAAGAACAAAATCTTGTCTAGAATTGAACCGAGTTATGAGCACTATGGCTTCAAGGTTGAATGATCATTTTAAGGCCAATGAGTAGGTTCAGCCAGAGGATGAAGGTGAAGAATAGGATGATGGATCTGATGAAGCTCCAAGTTATGGGCATGTAATTAACATGTATCAATGTCTTAATGCTTCCCAGAAGAAAATAGCCACTGAGAAGGAGCCCCAAAAGCAGAACAATCAATACAACTTGAGAAGTCAAGGGGCTCCCACTGTGTTTGAGATACTGAAAAAAAATTTAAACATCTGTTCAAAACAGTTGATCCATTGGCCTCCTCAACATAGAAAACAAAAACCAAGTCCAGGAAGACAACTACAACAAAAGATACGTCCACGAGGAACAAACTCCAAAACACTCCATGAGACAGTACAAGCACAAGTCTTCCCCCGGACAACTTGACGCGTCTTCCCACTTTGGAGTACAATATTGTTGAAGAGATGAACAAGACCCGTGCAAACATCTCTCTTTATGAGTTAACCAAGAACACGGGTCAGTGAGATATTCTTTTGCATGCACTAGGGCAAACCTCCATAAAAAACATTTCCTCTTCTAGCAAGGGACCAAGCAAGTTTCCTGGATCACTCGCATCTGTGCTCAACACACATCACATGGAAGAAGCAACTCACTCTACCAACCATTTTTGTTATCATTTGAAATATTCAAATTTAATGTCCACAACTATTTGGTTGATTCTGGCGCATTAGTCAATGTCATGCCACTCTCCATCACTAAACAGATCAATGTGCAATGAAGAGGTACAACTATGCAGATCATCCAACTTGACCGACCATGTGTGCCAGCCATTAGTGAACTTCGAGATGTGATCATCCGGTTATCGTCTGTCGAACGAGTTCAAGAGTGAATTAACACTGTGATTGGGGACATCCCGGAAGAATATGGCTTATTTATTAAGAGAGAGTGGTCTAGTAAGTTGCAAGGATATTTTGCTACAGACTGGTCACAATTATGGCTTCTGTACCAGGGCAAAAACAACCATATCCTAGTGTTTTTTGAGAGATATGTGAAACATAACGTTACTCCCTTGAATTCTCAAAATGAACCATTAGCTTTCACAGAACTTCTGTTCAACAATTTCCTTTTGGAAATGCAGTTGGGGTGTTATCTTGCACAACCGAGCCCCGCCCCACCAGATACATAGTTGGGTCTCCTTCCTTGCCCAACTGATGGAAATGAAACTTGTACATTACATTGTAACAATAGTAGCAGTACTAGCGTAGCAAGAGGTCCTTGTACAAATGACTTGTGGACCTTGTATTTCGATGCATCCAAAACACAAGATGGCTCTGGAGCAGGGTGTGTTTTGATAGACCCAAGGAAAAGGAAACATCTAGTCTCAAGCTGCTTGGAGTTCGAGTGCACGAAACATACTGGAAAATATGAAGCACTCGGTTTGGGCTTACAGAAAGCCATCAACCTCAACGTTCCTATGCTGAAAGTGGTAGGTGATTCAGAGATTGTGGTACATCAAGTACATAACACCATACATTATGTGTCACCTGGTCTTAAGAGCTACCAACAAGAGGTATGGTGGCTTATCTCTAATTTTGAAGCTTTTAATATCATCTCTATACCAAGAATGTGCAATGAAGCTGCAGATGCTCTGGCAAATGCAACTGCTAGGATACACCGCTTAGGGATAGATTCTCTGTTTAAATTTTGTATAAGCCATATATACCTGGCAACATAATTAATTTGTGTGTTTTTGATGATGATGAACAAATCCTGCATGTCATGGCCAACGCTGATGTCTTCAAGGACACAACGATAGATGAAGATGTGCATGAGAATTCTCTACAAGACACAACTGATGACGGTAAAGGCAACCTCATCCCCAAGGGTGTGGTTTCACTCAAGAAGCTATATGACTTTTACAACAGCTTCATGGGACCCAGGAACATTAAAACACACAGTTCCACACTGATGCACAAATAGATTAATTTGGGAATAGACAAAGATATGAAGTTTGTGAATCTCAGTACGTTCCGGAAGAGTGGTGAGCCTTTGTCTACTTGTTCAAACAGTACCGTGATGTATTCGTGTGGACCTACGATGACTTGAAAACATATGACACATGAATAATCCAACACATCATTCTGATCAAAGAAGGGGTCAAGCCATTTCAACAGAATCTCAGAAAATTCCATCCGTCACTTAAACCCCTCATACAGAAAGAATTGACTAATTTGTTGGATGCTCGGATCATTTACAAGGTTCGTCATTCTACATGCGTTTCAAACTTAGTTTTCGTTAGAAAGAAGTCCAGGGAGATCCGCTTTTGCGTTGATTTCTGAAATTTGAATCGTGCCTTGGAAAAAGACAATTACCCTATGCCATCTATGGAGCACATCTTGCAGACAATATCTGGAGCATAAATGTTTTCTCTATTTGATGTGTTTTTCGGATATAACCAAATTCTGGTAGCAGAACCTAACAGGCTTAAAACTACATTTTTGTACCAAGTGGGGTATGTTGACTTATTGAAGAATGCGATTTGGGCTGGTAAACGCAGGCAAAATTTTTTAGTGCACTATGGACATCGCCTTCCGTGGGCTCATCATACAGAGTGTGGTGGTCTACCTTGATGATGTAACAATTTTTTTCACCTGTGCCATCTCAAGAAGATCTTTGAGAAATGTCACAATTATGAGATATCCTTGAATCCCAAGAAGAGCATCTTCGCAGTGTCTAAGGGGAACCTCCTTCGGCACATCATTGCCAAGAGTGAGATCAAGGTTGATCTGGACTGAGTTCAGACTATCACGCAAATTCCTCACCGAGAGAACAAAAAAGATATGCAGTCCTTCTTGGGGAAGATCAACTTCCTTCGGAATTTCATCTTAGATTATGCGTAGATTGTTAAACCTATCCAAGATATGATCAAGAATAACGCCGTATACAACTGGGGAAAGAAGGAAAAGGATTTGTTCAATTGTATCAATTAGGCAATAACATATGCACCCACGCTATACAACCCATATTTCAACAAAGACTTCTTGCTTTATACTTTCGCTTCTGACACTTCACTCGTTGTAGTGCTCACTCAGAAGGATGAGCTAAACAATGAACGTCCCATCTCCTTCATGAGAATGAGCATGCAGGGACCCTAGTTCAACTATCCCACCATGGATAAGAAAGCATATGCAATATACAAGGTGGTGGAACACTTCATACCGTACCTATTGAAAAACCATTGCATAGTCTTTGTGCCACACCCAACAATCAGATCACTACTTGTTCAACAAGAGCTGGGTGAAAGATGTGTGAAATGGATGACATGACTGGAAGAATATGATCTTGATATCAAGCCAATTCACACTATCAAGGGTCACGGTCTTTGCAGACTTGCAGCAGAAGCGGTACACACAAAAGAGGAAGAAGAAGAGTTCGCTTGATGGGAGCAAGAAATCGATATGCATAATGTAGAACGAGCACCACCCACTTCGCATGGTAACTCTTGGTACAAAGAAGTGTGCTAGTACCTCAAGCATGACACCATGCCCACTCACTTCTCTATACAAAAAAAGAGGGTGCTTCGACTCAAAGACTTATCTTACTAGTTGGTGCACAAAATGATTTATAGAAAACACAACAATGGAATTTTGTTCAGGTCCCTGGAGGCACAAGACTGAGAGAGAGTGTTACACGATATGCATGATGAACCATCCAGAGGTCACTGTGAGGGTAACACAACAATGCATAAAGTCATGAGAGCCGGGTTTTACTAGCCCACATTATTCAAGGATGCACACGGTTATGCCCGCAAGTGCTTGGTCTGTCAGTGATGCACCGATAGAACTCGAAGGTTAGCAACCTCGCTATAGCCTGTTGTAGTGGATGAACCATTCCAATAGTGGGGCTTAGACATCATTGGGGAAATATTCCCACATTAATCAAATTAACACTGCTACATCCTGACTGCTATATATTACTTCACACAGTGGACAGAAGAAGTTCTACTCAAACAAGTGAATGACCAGGAAGTCATCAACTTCCTTCAACAAAACATCATTTCGAGGTTTGGCATTCTTGTATCACTTGTTTTTGACAATGAAAATTACTTCTCTTCGATAAAACTTTATGATTTTGCATTACAATATGGTTTTGTGCTTAAGTATTAAGCTAACTAGTACCCGCACGGAAATGGTCTTGCCGAATCTACAAACAAAAAATCTCATTCACATCATAAAAATTACCATTTACTCTAAAAAATGAAACTGTAATTCTGCTATGGAGAATTCCCTTTAGGCTGACCGAGTTACACCCAAACCCTCTTTGAAAACATCTCCATACTTCCTCATATACGGAAAAGAAGCCATCCTCCCACAAAAAATGTACTTTCCTGCTCTCAGTTATCCCAAGAATCCCTAGGCAAGCCATGTCTATTGGTTTAGCATAGGATGGACACATTACACAAGTTACAGGAAGAACAGATGAAAGCAAAAGAAAAAATTACACTCCACCAGAACCGTATCAAGATATGGTTTGATTGAAATTTCGTAGGGAACACCAACTTCACTGTGGTTGACTTAATCTTGATAAACCCCATGAAGACAAAGGCAAACACACAAATTTCTAGGCCTTGTGGATTGGTCCTTTCATGGTTCATGACAAACTTGGCCAACACATGTATTGTCTACAATCACTTGACGGGAGGATTGACAACCTTCCTGTCAGTGGCCAAGATTTAAAATGTTATTTTCAATGATCTATGGCCATGTCCCGCCCTATGTACATAGTCTTTTCATTTTTTGTTCTGTTTCTTTAATTTTATTTTTTCACTTCACTTCACTTTTCTTTTATGTCTTGTCATTTTCATTTTGTAAATAAGTGTTTTCCTATACTGTGTTCTAGATTTTGAATAAGTATATGGCTAAAGTACAGGAGCATTGTGACATTGTAGTGTTTGGCTAGTCTAGTGTCCCTCTTCTCTGTGCTTGGTTGAAAGTTTTGGCCAATGAAGTCTTGACGGAAAATATGATCCATCTATAAGGGAAGCTCTAGTCAAACCATGAACCTGTGTCCAAACTGGGAAACCCCATGACTATACTCAATCTTCTGCTCTATGTGTTCAAGATAATCCAACTAGTAGAAACGGAGGAGAAAAAATCTAAATGAGAAAACCTAAATTAGAGGTCTTACATGCTTCTCTGAAGGAACAACCTGTTCTTCTCTCAATAATTTGGGATCCCTCTTCCAACCAAAAATAAATAAGCGCCTATGTATAGTTCTCTTTCAAAAAAAAATACAAAGGTGAAAGGAGAGAAAGGCTTCCTACGCAGAGAGGTGAAGCAGACAACTCCACCAGGGTATTGACCAGGCTCGTTGGTAGTGGAGAAATGCTTGTGTTCCTGTGTGACTCTACTAGGGTACTTTCCAGGCCCATTGGTAGCGGAGCAACACCAGAGATGAAAACTTATACTTTGAAAATATTAATCTCGCGAGCCAAACTACTCTTCCTCTTTTGAAACATTGTGGTCTAGCTGAAACATTTGTTGTGTTTGATTAAGTTGGTACAAGTTGAACCTTGTATGTACATGGGGTAAGTGGGGAAGCCAAATTAACCTACACAACAAATCAATACTCCATGAAAGGCCAAGGCCCTATGCTGAAAATGAACCAAAATAGAGAAGTTGGTATTCAACCAGTGTGTTGTCAAGTGTTGTAGCGGCTGCAACACCCTCCAGAATTTTGGCTTGCATCCAAATTTCTGAGCCTTCCCTGGATTTTTCCCCTGATGGTTGAAAAAAATCAGGTTAATTCCATGAGCTCTTGTCAAGTATTTACAACATTTTTGCTTGATTCACCACTGGTCATATTTTGGCATGTTGATATCTATGTCATGCTTGCGATCTTGTTCTGAAAATTTTGAAGGTTTGTCTTTGTGTGCATGAATTTTTTTCACTATGTGAACATCATTCGTACTCACACACAAGTTTCCAAGCACTGTCGCACAAGTATCATCACGATCTTTTCAATATATATCACAAGTGTCACACTTATCGCTCTTAACCTTTAAGGCAGTCTCACTGAGTACATGTTTTTCTTGTTGGTTTGAGGTATCTTGTCATTGAGTCATGTTAAGTGTGTGATCAAAATTTCATGTATGCACAAGTTTACTTTCTCCCACACTTAGCCATTTTTCTTGAAAAACTTTCGACCAGACAACCCTCGTTCAACTGGACCCCGACTGAGTTGCACTGCGCAGTCTCAGCTCTCAGTGACCCTACTCTATTGCCCAGAACTACGTAGAGCTTGAGGCTATCCTCCGAGGCAGCCTACACTGTGCCATCCTGGAAGTGATCAAGTTGACAGTCTCCCAAAACTATGTAGAATTTGTCCCCAATTCTGATCCAATCTGCGCTTCCCGTAAGATCACTCATCAAGCCTCCCTTTGGTCTACCAGAAACCTGAATTGCATTGTGACCCCAGGCTTCACTTCTCTCCAAAACTACATAGACATGCCCAACTGCCTACCCAACACATCCTATAGAAATTGCAGAGTCATGTGAGTCAGACCTCTACTTCCTAGCACTACACTGTTCCAAGAAATTACACAGATATGACTGGGAGGCCTCCTTGATGGCTTGCTCTGCTTTGTCCCTGGAAATTTAAAAGTTTTCACTAGAACTCTCCCTACTACCCTGATCTGAACTCATCCCAGAAAGTGCGCAGATATGTTGGCTGGTCCATGTTTCCTTTCCGACACTGTCCCTCAAAAATTCTTATTTGTGAATAATAACTCCCCGCAGCCCGATCCAGTCTTGCTCTGGAAGACACCGCAGAAATGTCTATCAGTGCCTCCTACTACCCACTCTGTCTTCCTCGAAGAAACTTCACAGATTTCCAGTTGGACCCACGGATGACTTGCCTAATCCTCATCCTAAAAACTGTGAAAAATTTCCTAGTAGTTTCTCTCGACACCCTACCTTGTCTTCCTCCTAGGACGCGCAATTTTGCCCAACTGGGTTCTACCTTGCAGCTCTCACTGTTGTCTTGGATTATGTAAATATTCCTCCTAGGGAAATCTACGTAGTTTTTCTCAACAATGCTCAAGAGCCTCTCATCCCTGTCTGAGCTATGTTTTGCACAGTTTCAGTGGCTTGTCCTCCCTCTCGGTCACCTGCACCCGAAACGGAAAACAATGCATCATGGTAGACTAGGATATTTTTGGATTTTATGTTGTCTTGTCATGAGTGATTGCAGGAACATGTACATTGATGAAACATTGTGTGACGACGAATGAGATTGTTATCGGGAAAACTAGTGTCCATTCAGAGCTGCTAGTCCCACTAAGATGGGTAGCTATCTTAGAAACAAACAAACTAAAGTTACTTGTGTTTTCCTTTATGAGAGATAGATGAGAGAGAAGAAAAGAGTACTAACCTCAGTCTTTCATTAGCCTCCTTGCTCATTTCCTCTCTCCCTTGATAGAGCTTTTGCCACTCCTTTCTCACTTGTCTCGCTTCAAAGAACACCTGTAGAGTCAAGGCAGCAAAATACCATCAAAGCATAGAGATCTATAACCATAAACAATGTAGGATTAGATGTACATTAACCATATAAATGCATATACAAATACAAAATTCAAAGATATACAAGCATATGGAGGAAAAATCAAATAGCTTTATTGATAGAAGTAGTAGAAGAGAGGATTACAACCAAGCTGTCCGATCTAGCATCATCCTCCCAGCATGAAAGCCCTCTTCACCTCATACAAAGCAAGATCACTCAACAATGTCTTCAAAGAGAAACCAACATCACTTCCTTGCAAGTTACAAAATTCCATCCTCTGGATCTCTAGGATGAGGGATCCATATATAGATGTTTGCAGGAGAGTGAGTTAGCTTCTGGGATTTTGATTAGTGTCATTTCGCTGATAGTTCTTGGTTCCACTTGGAGATTTCATGATCTCTTACTCATCCTTGGGTGAATTCAGAGAGGCAAGTGTCATATGAGCAGTTTCTAGAAGATTCTTTGAGTTTCCACCTAGCAAACTGCTTCTGCCATTTGTCTTCTCTTGCTCATCGCACCCTACAGAAGGGCTTTCCAGTATGCATCACACCCCCTGTGTGTAATAGGTGAGATGCATCACACCCTATGCATGGAGCAGTCTATATGGTCCAGTTTTGACCAGTTCTGAGTAGTTTTTCAGGGAGAACTTCTGGGAAATGATGTAATCAACTGACCTTGTTCCTTTAGGGTATGAAACAACACTTTTAGGGGTTTAGAAGCCCTTGGTTTATGGACATATATGATTGTGGTTATAGTGCCCAAATATGTCTATAACAGGGATGGAGAAGGAGCACATGCTAGAAGAGTTTCCCGTAGTTGAACGAAGGTACCAAGCACTTGAGGCAGCAAGAAAAAGGGATCCATGTTTATGAAAAATCAAGAAAAGACCAAGACCATCAAAGACCCCACACACTTTACCATGCGGAGGTGAAGACATGATACACCGAGAGAACACCATCACTTAGAAGTCCCATCTGGTATGATGGCCCAATTTCCATTATCTTAAAGGTTTTCCTTAGCTCTTGCTTGTCAGCACATGAGAGTGGTCTGCTTTGTCTTCGAACAATGAGGTTCGCATGCCTGGTGAGTGCTAGTGTTACTTGTGTCAAGGTTCTTTCACCACAAAGGGAGAGGGTGGAAGTGAGTCTCCAGTCGAAAGGGAAGAGTCTAAACTCTATCAGAGACACACAACACAATAGGACGTGTGTAGCTTCCAGCGGATTAGTTCACGTGGATGCCTTAGTAAAAACACACAAGAAGGGATAGCACATATAACACTCAACAGAGTAGTCCGTGTGAGTGTGATGGCTATTATAAAAATTTTATGGGAAAGGTTCTGTTTGATGTCCGGTGAGGTAGCCCACATGGGTAAGAAAACATTAACAACTTATACAACACATTTTCATAAACATATGTATTAGATAAATTGAAATAGTTCAATAGTTTTAACACAGATTAAAGCAACATGCATTACAAGTGTTCCAAGATGAGTCTTACAAATAATTACAATACATGTGTGAAAAGGTGTTGGCTTGTTATTAGGGTTCTTAATTAAGAAAAATTTCCAGGACACATTGGTACACCATACATCACTAACCCCGTAAGAGGGGCGTTGGAGCCACTGCTCTCTCCTCAAAGAAAAGACTACAAACTCTCAAGGCTATGTGGCTAGGTGATAGTCGGTTGAGTCGATTCTAGGCTGGAGGTCCAGCTGTTGGAGGGTGATCCAATAGTTAGAATTTCAGTAAAATGACTAAGTGTGTGAGGAAGTGAACTTGTGCATACATGACCTAGTGAACACACACTCAACATGACTCGATGAGAAGATGCCTCAAACCATCAAGAAAACATATACTCAGTGTGACTGACTGACAATGCGAGTGACAAGTGCGACACTTATGATAGATCATTGAATGATCACAATGATGATTGTGTGACAATGCATGCAACTTCGTGTGCAAGTGCAACAGATGTTTACATAGTGAATACAACTTGTGCAAACAAAGCAGGACCTTGTGTGTGGCCAAAACATGACTGCAAGCATGACATTGTGACCAACATGCAAAAGAGATGTCCGTTGAACGATTATGTGAGGAGGGTGAAAATACTCACTACGAGCTCATGGGATGAGCCCAAGTGCTTGCAGACATCAAGGAAAAACCCAAGGAAGGCTCTGAAATTGAATGCAGGCCAAAATTTTGGAGGGAGTTGCAGCCGCTACAACTCTTGGTGACACACTGGTTGAACTCTAGATTCTCTGTTTTGGTCCATTGACAAGGCAGGGCCTTGGTATTTCAGGGAGTATTGAATTGCTGTGAGGGTTACTTCGGCTTCTCCACTTACCCCATGGACATACATGGTTCACCTTTCACCAACTCAGTCAAAACAACAACAAGTTTTAACTTGATTACAGTGTTTCGAAATCGGGAAGGGTAGTTTGGCTTGCGAGTTAAAATTTTTCAGAGAATAAGTTTTCATCTCTTGTGTTTCTCTGCTACCAACAAGCCTAGATAGTACCCCAACGAAGTCATGCAGGAACACATGCATTGCTCCACTAGCAGCGAGCCTGGTCAGTACCCCGGTGGAGTTGCATGCTTCACCTCTCTATGCAAGAAGCCTTTCTCTTCTTTTGCCTTTGTATTTATTAAGAGGATTGTGCATAGGCACTTATTTATTTTTGGGGTGGATGAGGGATCCAAAATTATTGAGAGAAGAAGAGGTTGTTCCTTCAGAGAAGCATGTAAGACCTCTGACATAGGTTTTCTCATTTTGATTTCCCCTTCTTCGTTTCTACTAGTTTGATGAGCTTTATCACACAGAGTAGAAGGTTAAGTACATGAATGGGTTTTCCCAGTGTGGACACAAGTTCATGGTTGGACCCAAGCTTCCCTTACAAATGTCTCATATTTTCTGTCAAGACTTCATCGGCCAGAGGTTATGACCAAGCACAGAGAAGACGGATGCAGGACAAGCCAAGTGCTGCAATGTCACAAGACTCTTTAGATCTCAACCACATACTCATTCAAAAGCCATAACTCAGTAAAGGACAACATTTATTTACAAAAACAAAAAATAGCAGGATACTAAACAAACAAAACAAAACGAAACAAAAATAGTAAGCAAGGCGAAAAATCAAAACAATAAGCAGTAAACAGACTATGTACATAGTGTGGGGAACAACCCCGAGTTACTGAAAATAATGCTTGAGATCTTGGCCATTGACATGAAGGTTGTCAATCCTCCCATTAAGTGATTGCAGATGGTATGCGTGTGGGCCAAACTTCTCATGTATAGTGTATAGACCAATCCACAGGGATTGGAACTTCATATTCTTGCCTTTGTCTTCATGTGGTTTATCCCATTTCAAGACCATGTCCCCAACATCGAAGTTAGCTTTCCCTGTAGACTTCTTGTCGAATCATCTCTTGATATGTTCTGGTGGAGTGTAAAATTTTCTTTTGCTTTCATCCTTTCTTCCCGTAGTTTGTGAAGTGTATCCATCCTATGTTGAACTAGCAGACAAGGTTTGCCTTGGGATTCTTGAGACAATTGAAGCACGGGCAAGTAGATGTTTGGCAGTAGGATGACTTATTTCTCATTGAATATGAAGTATGATGAGGTATTCAAAGAGGGTTTGGGTGTTACACTGTCAGCCCATAAGGCATTCGTTAAGGCGAAGTGCTAGTTACGTTGCTTAGAGTCAATGGTCTTTTTGATTATGCGGATAAGGTTTCTGTTCATGGATTCTGCGAGACCATTTCCCTGTGGGTAGTAGTTAGATGAGTGTTTCAACACAATACCATATTGCAATGAAAAATGATAAAGATCCAAAGATGAAAAGTAAGTTGCATTGTGAAACACAAGTGATACAGGGACACAAAAGCATGAGATGATGTTCTGTTGGAGGAAGCTGATGACTTCCTGGTTGTTCACTTGCTTGAGCGGAACTACTTCTGTTCACCGCGTGAAGTAATCAGTTGCTGTCAAAATGTAGCAGTGTTGTTTTGATGAATGTGGGAACATTTCCACGATGATGTCTAGGCTCCATTGTTGGAATGGTTCAGTCAATGCAACAAGGTGCAGTGGGGTTGCTGACCTTCGTGTTCTGTGACACATCACTGACAGACCGCGAACTTGTGGGCGTAAGCATGTGAATCCTTGAATAATGTGGGTTAGTAGAAACCGGCTTGCATGAATTTGTGTGTAGTGCTATTTCCCACAAAGTGACCCTCGGTTAGTCCGTCATGCAGATCTTGCAAAACATTCTTTGATTCATGTGCCTCTAGGTACTTGAGCAAGATTCTGTTACTGTGCTTTCTATAAAGCCCTCTATGCACCAATTGATAGGCTAAAGCTTTGAGGCACAATGTCCTCTTATGTCTGATGGAGAAGTGAGAGGGTATGGTGCCATGCTCAAGATACTGACACACATTTTCATACCAAGAGTTTCTGCTTGCAGTGGTGGTGCTCGCACTACATCATACCTTTCAATTTCCTGCTCCCAGTGGGCGAGCTCTACTTATTCCTCCTATTCGTGTACTACCTCAGCTGCAAGTCTACAAAGACCATGACCCTTGAGTGTGTGAACTAGCTTGACATCAAGATCATACTTTTGCGAGCCTACCATCTAGTTCACACGTTGTTCACCCAGCTCTTGATGTACGAGCAGTGAGCGGACTGCTGGATGAGGCACATACACTATGCAATGGTTCTTCAGCAAGCAGGGTTTGAAGTGTTTCACTACCTTGCATACGACATATGCTTGTTTGTCAATGGTAGAGTAGTTGGGTTCGAGTCCCTGCATGATTGCGCTCATGGAGGAGATGGGACACTTTGTGTTCATTTCGTCCTTCAGAGTGAGTACTACAACAAGCAAGTTGTCGGAGGCAAAGGTGTATAGCAAAAAGTCTTGTTGAAATCTAGGCTATAGAGTGGAGGTGCTTCTATGGTAGTTTGCTTGATACGAGCGAATGCATACTTTTACCTCTTGCCCCAGCTGTAGACTGCATCCTTCTTGATCATGTCTTGCATTGGTTTTACTATCTGGATTCTGCGCATAGTTCGAGATAAAATTCCAGAGGAAGTTTATCTTTCCCAAGAAGTACTACATCGCTTTCTCGTTGGCTGGGTGAGGGATATTTGTAATAGTCCGGACCCGGTCTGGATCACCCTTGATTTTACTTTTGGAAACGATGTGCCCAAGGAGGTTCCCCTCAAACACTGCAAATATGCTCTTTTTGGGATTCAAGGAAATCCCATATTTCCAGCATCGCTCAAAATTTTTCTTCAGATGGCATATGTGGTCTTCTCGTTTTCTTTAAAACACAGTCACATCATCGAGGTACACCACTAAACTCTATCTGATGAATCCACAGAAGGCGACATCCATGGCGTGCTAAAAGGTTGCCCCTACATTCACTAGCCCAAATGATATTCGTCTGTATGCGAACGTACCCCACTTGGTACGGAAGTTAGTTTTGAGTCAATCAGGTTTCACTACTACGACCTGATTATATCTAGAAAACCCGTCAAGTAAGGAAAACATTTATACCCCCGATACTGTCTGCAAAATGTGCTCCATAGACGACACAAGGTAATTGTCTTTGTCTGAGGCATAGTTCAAGTTCTAGAAATCAAAACACAAGTGGATTTACCTAGACTTATTACACACAGGAACAAGTTTTGAAACCCATGTGGAATGATGAACTCTGTATATGATCCGTGCATCCAACAACTTGGTGAGCTCTTTCTGTATGCGGGGTTCAAGTGACGGATGTACTTTCCTCAGCTTCTGCTAATATGGCTTGATCCATTCTTTGATCGGAATGATGTGTTGTATTATTCACGTGTTGTAAGTTTTCAGATCATCATATGTCCATGCAAACACATTCTGGTACTGTTTGAACAAGCAGACAAAGGCTTGCTGATCCTGCTGCATGCAACACGTATTGATATTGATGAACTTTAGATATTGTTCTGTCCCCAAGTTAATCAATTCATGCATGATGGTAGAGCTATGGGTTTTGTTGTTCCTTGGCCCCTAAAAGCGGTCTTGCAAGTCATATATATTTTCCAAAGATACCACACCCTTGGGGATGAGGTTGCCTTTCTTGTCGTCAACCCCAACTTGCAGAGACTGCTCGTGCTCATCTTCATCAATCACTGCATCTTGGAAGATATAATGTTTGCCATGAAATGTAATATCTATTGATAATCGTCAAACATGCGTAAATTAGTTATGTTATCCGAGATAGAAGGCCTATACAAAATTTCAACAATAAATCTATCCCTAAGCGGTGACATTGTAGAAGTTGTGTTTGCTAAAGCATTGGCAGTTGCATTACGCATTCTTGGTACAACAGTGATATTAAATGCTTGGAAGTTATGGATCAGTCACCATACCTCTTGCTGGTAAATTTTGAGATGAGGTGATAAACAGTGTATGGTGCTACGTACCTGCTATACCACTATTTCTTAATCACCTACCACTTTGAGCACGACCATGTTGAGGCTAATGTATTTTTGCAAGACCAACAAGAGTGCTTCGTATTCAACAATGTTTTTTGTGCACTCGAACTCCAAGTGGCTTGAAATCAAATGTTTCCTATTTTTTGGGTCAATCAAGACACATCCGACTCTAGAGCCATCCAGTGTCTTTGATCCATCGAAGTACATGGTCCACAACTCGTCTGTACACGGATCGTTCGATGTGCTTGCACTACTGCTACTGTTGTTGCTACTACTACTAATGTTACAATGCACTGTACATGTTTCATTTCCATCAGTTTGGCAAGGAAGGATCCCCAACTACGCATCTGGTAGGGTCGGAGTTGGTTGTACATGATAACACCCCAACGTTGTTTCCAAGAGGCAGTTGCTGAACATGAGCTCTACAAAGGACAATGGTTCATTCTCGCCATTGATGGGAGTGATATTATGCCTCATGTATCTCTCAGATAATACCTGGATTTGATTGCTTATTCCCTTGTATGGAAGCCAAAAGTGTGACCAGTCCATAGCAAAGTATCCGTTCAGATTTCTAGAACAGTCTCTTCTGAGTAGTAAACCATATGCTCCAAGTGTGTCCACAACAACAATGTTTATGCACTGGTGAACTCTACTGTCATGAGATAGTCGGATGATCACATCCCAAAGTTCACCAATGGCTAATATGGATGTCCAATCGAGTTGGATGACCTACACAGATGTCTTTCTCCATTGCACATTGATCTTTTTGGCAATGGAGAGTGGCATGATGTTAACCGCTGTGCCCGAATAAACCAAACAGTTGTGAGAATTACAGTTAAAGATTTCAAGTAAAAGAAGGAATGGGGGGAAAACAGAGTTTTCTTCTTCCATTCGGAGTGTGTTTAGCACAATTCAGAGTGATCTGGGAGGTGTGCTTGCTCCCTTACTGGTAGAGGCTGCGCTGTTCGTAGATGTCTGCCCTAGTGCGCGCAATAGGATGTCCCACTGAATTTGAATCTTAGCCAACTCGAACAAACTGATGTTTGCATGAGTTTTCTTCATGTCTTCCACAATGTTGTAATCCAGAGTAGGTAGACTCACCGAGATGTCCAGGGTGAGACTAGTGTTCGTGTTGTCTGGCGAAGTGTTCTACAATTTGCTACTCGTGTACGTACTCTTATCCGTCACTGTCTTCTCGGGCTTGCTTTTTGTTTTCTACTTTTGGACGGCTGGTGGATCAACCTTCCTCAACAGTTCGAGCCTTTGTTGCATTTCCACAAGTGTGGGGGAAACCCCTTGAATTCTGAGATTGTAACGACCATTTTTCTTTTGGGGCTACTTCTTGGTGTTTGTCTTTTATGCCGCTTGTGATCACTGATACATGTTAATCACCTGCCCAATGCTTGAGGTCTCATTAGGTGCAATATCTTTGTCACCATCCATGTCTCTTAGTTGTCCCTACGCACTGCTCATCATGTTTGGCATGTGATCGTAAACTAAGCCTGCAACTCATTACTAGTCTGAAAAAGACCCTTCCGGGTGCTCATCTTCATGAAATGAGCAAAATTCATTGTTCGCGCATTGTTCAACTTGGAACACTGAGATGGAACTCTATGTAGTTTTATTCAGGAAGAAATTGCTACTTGATGACATGCTTCCTTGTCTTTGTCTGGGTGGTCGACTACTTGCAGAAGTGTGAACTGTTCATTGTTTGAGCTTAGAAACTTCTGTTGTCAAGTTCTTGACAAGACGAGTAAGTGTTTCAATATCACTTTCTTCCTTGTCTTTACCCTTTCTTGTTGTAGCTGGGGTCTTCCTACTTGCGTCTCTAGATTCCTTCATTGGTTCATCATCCTTGATGACTCCAATCGTGCGCAGGTCTTTCTCAACAATGATTGCCTCTTCGCAATTTTACAACAATGTTGGGTTTTCAGCTCACTTGACGAACTGCACAATGCTAGTTGGCAGTGCAGACGTGTAGTAATCAACAATGATGGAGTCATGAGGTTTTGTGTCCATTTCAAACTTATTCAACATGTGTAGAAATCTCTAATTGAAATCTTTTATCTTTTCTTTGCCCTCCATCTTCAAGCTTTCCAACTCTTTGAGCAAGATGGCTAGGGTCTTGTCATCAACTAACCTTTTTAGAAACATGCATTTGAACATACCCTAGTTATGGATGGAGTTGACAGGAAGGCTGTGATGCCATATTGATGCGTGACCATCAAAGGTACATGGAAAAAATATGCATGCAATGACGTCGTTCTATACCTCTAGCGTCTGCAACTGTAGGTACAAGTTGTCTAAGTGATCTTTTACCTTCACTGCTCTGTCAGGGTTGTACTTCGTGAGAATTCTCTCTAAATGCTTTGGCATCTTGTGAAAATAACCCAGGAGATCCAATGGCCCCTGAGTCATACATTCTAGATTTTGGTCATCCATGTATTCTTCTTCTTCATCCTCCTCCTCTTCTTTAGAATCTAACGGTTTCGACTTTGAGTCTATTGGTTTGTCTCTACCTCTGCATCCTCCGTTTCCTTCCCCTCCGCCTATTGTACCAGAATTTGAGCCCATGATCATGAGGGTGTCTCGTTCTCCCTATTGGAAGACCATAGGTTCCTCTCTGTTCTCGACAACTTCTGCCAGACATTTGAGTGTGGAAATATCTTCTTCTTCCAATGATGATACAACAACTCTTGTGGGAGTGGTTTTCTAATTTCTTGATGCGTATGGAATATTTTCTATTCCTAGGATCAGTTTGACTACTTTCGTGAATTGACGGGTGATGGGATAGACATAGCGAAGGTGCTGATACGAAATTCCTTGTTCACGTCTGGGAGGTGAGGAGTAACCAACTTAAAAGTCATGTGTAGGTGAGAGGGAGTGTGAGTTACTGCCTTGACCAGATGATTGATGAGTCGGGGTGAGAAGACATTCAACCATAAACAATTGGCAGCCCTCCTTCTAGCACCATAAATGTTGATGGTGTTGGACCTGCCAACATTCAGGGGATCTCCCTGGTATGAAGTCCCAACTAGACCTCACACCGTTTGGTGTATGAGTCCCATCTGGTATGATGGCCCAGTTTCCATTATCTTAAAGGTTTGCCTTAGCTCTTGCTTGTCAGTACAAGAGAGTGGTTTGCTTTGTCTTCAAATAGCGATGTTCACATGCCTGGTGATTACTTGTGTCAAGGTTCTTTCATTGCAGAGGGAGAAGATGGAAGTGAGCCTCCAGTTGAAAGGGAAAAGTCCCAACTCTTTCAGAGACACACAACACAGCATGATGTGCGCAACTTCCGGTGGAGTAGTCCACACTGATGCGACAATCACTTCACACAAGAAGGGATAACATGTACAACACTCAACAGAGTAGTCCACGTGAGTGCGGCAGTCGTTATAACAAGTTTATGTGAAAGGTTCTATCTGATGTCCGATGAGGCCACCCATGCGGGTAAGACAATGTTAACAACTTATACAACACATTTTCATAAACATATGTATTAGAGCAACTGAAATAGTCCAACTATTTTAACATAGGTTAAAGCAACATGCATTACAAGTGTTCCAAGATTAGTCTTACAAACAATTAGAATACATGTGTGAAAACATGATGGCTTGTTATTAGGCTTTTGAATTAAGCGAAAGTTCCAACCCTGTAAGAGGGGCGTTGGAGCCATTGCTCACTCCACAAAGAAAAGCCTACATACTCTCAAGGCTATGTGGGAGGAGCCAAGGTGAAAATTCTTTTGCATGTACAAATGAGGGGTATTTATAGCCAAGGTTAAAACTGGTCCTTATGACTATTCAACTTCCCTCATGATTGTTTGACTTATTTTACTTTTCAAATTTACATGACTCTTCATCTTACATGTGGGTCTATTAGACTTCCACATTACATTACATTGAATTACAACAATATGACCCATAGTAGTGATGTGGCTGAGCTGACTCATGACACGACTCGACACGATAGTGCTGGTATGTTCATGCTACTACTGGTGTCCATGTCGAGCTGTAGTGATGCTGAGTGATGGATGTGCTCTTGGCATATCATGGCTTCACCTCCACATGGAAATGTGTGCAGAGTCTTTGATGGTCCTGGTGTTCGCTTGATGTCGCATGTGCACATTTATCGCTCGCTTGTACTTTGGCATGGTCTTGGTGTTCACTTGATGTCACATGTGCACATTTCTCGCTCGCTTGTACTTTGGTATGCTTCACACGTTCGTCCGTTCGCGAAAAAATCTCCTTGCATGAATTTTGTGTTTGTCCGTTCGCAAAAAAATATCCTCATATGCATACTTTGTTAATTTGTTCATGAACAAATATCCTTGCATGTGCTCTCATTGTCCATCCCGTTCATTGTCGCGTCATGTCTTATCCATGTACCTGTATCTACAATCATTCATGACGAGACGACATCAAATCCATAAATTGCCTAGTCTACCATGATGCATTGTCATTCGGTTTTGGATGCAGGTGATCAAGAGAGAGGAAAAGGCTATGAAGTTATGCAAGGAAGATTTTAAGCTGGGATGCGGGCTCTGGGCACTTTCGGTGAGAATTGCGTAGAAGTCACTGGGAGACTGAGATGGGCAATCCGGATTAGCAGTGAATATCCACGGGATATGGCTCAGTTGGAGGGAATATCTGCACAATCTCTTGAGGGAAGAAGTGCAGGCAACATAGGGGTTTGGAAGCAAAAACTATGCAATTCTTCTAGGGAGTTGGCAGTGGGCTACATGAGGCTTGCTGAGAAAAAATGCACAATTTTTTTAGGGAGCTAGCAGCGGGCTACAAGTGCGCTAGTGGAAAAAACTGTGCAATTGCTGGGAGGCTAGGCTGTTGAACATCTCTGTGCAGTTTCTGAGCTTAGTGGGTTACTGGGTAGCTGGGGGATTGCTCATGAAATCTGCGTAGTTTTCCAGGTGAGCAGCAAGCCAGTTGACTGGGTGACTGGATGGAAAAACTATGCAAGTTTTTAGGGAGACAATGATGGACAATGGGTGTTTGTTCGCCATGTTTGCGTAGTTTCCCCAGTCAGTGGAGTGGGCATGCTTGACATCTTTTGTGGAGTTTTTTAGGTGAGTGAGTCCCGGGGTCATTGCTCGGTCAAACTCTCTATTTGACTGGCTGGAGGCTTGGTTGATATGCTTGCAGGAAACGTAGATTGAAATGGCTTGTTGGGACACTTCTGCGCAGTTCAGGGTGACGGTCGGTTGATTCGATTCTAGGGTGGAGGTTCGGCTATTGGAGGGTGATCCGGTTGTCAGAACTTCAGCAAAATGAATAAGTGTGTGAGCGAGTGAACTTGTGCATATGTGACCTTACGAACACACACTCAACATGACTCGAAGACAAGATGCCTCAAACCATCAAGACACCATATACTCAGTGTGACTCACCGACGGTGTGAGCAACAAGCATGACACTTGTGATATATCATTGAATGACCAAGATGATACTTATGCAACAATGCATACAACTTTGTGTGTGAGTGCTACAAATATTTACTTAGTGAATACAACTTGTGCACACAAAGCGAGACCTTGTGTGTGGCGAGAACATGACTGCAAGCATGACATTGTGACCAACATGAAAAAGAGATGTCCATTGAATGGTCAACTGAGGAGGGTGAAAAGAATCACTACGAGCTCACGGGATGAGCCCAAGTGCTTGCAAACATCAAGGGAAAACCCAAGGAAGGCTCTGAAATTGAATGTAGGCCAAAATTTTGGAGGGTGTTGCAGCCGCTACAACAGTAATGTAATGTGAAAGTCTAAGAGATGCACATATGAAGTTGAAGAGTCATGTAAGTCGAAAAGTCACAGGAAGCTAAACAATCACAAGGGAAGTTGAAGAGTCACAAGGGTCAAGTATTCCCCTTAGCTATAAATACCCCCTCATTGTATGAGAAAAAGAATTTTCACCTTGGCTCCTCCCACATAGCATTGAGAATCTGTAGTCTGTTCTTTGAGGAGTGAGGAGTGGCTCAAATGTCCCACTACTGGGGCTAGTGATGTATGGTGTACACATGTCTTGGAAATTTTTCTTAATTCAGAAGCCTATATTAGGCCATCACGTTTTCACGCGTGTTTTTTATCCATTTGTAAGACTATTCTTTAAACGTTTGTAATGCATGTTTTCTTAACCTATACTAAGATTGTTGAACTACTTTGGTTATTTTAGTACTTACATTGTTGAAGATGTGTTTTATTGTTTATCACTGTTGTCTCGTCCATGTGGACTACTGGACATTAGAAAAACCATTCTTATGTTTTCTTAGTTTTAACAATCGTCACCCCCATTTGGACTACTCCGCTGGACGGTGTACATGCTTTCCCTTGCACTTTGGTTTTAACGACTGCCACATCTGCTGTGGACTATTCCGCTAGATGCTGGATAGACCCTTGTTGTTTTTGCGTGTGTCTCTCCCTGGGTGGCACTATTACCTCTCATCTAGAGGGTCACTTTTACCCTATCCATTACAGTAAGAGAACCCAGACACAAATTTACATTACGCACTCACCAGGAATCCTCACCTCGCTTTCTTGAAGTTACAAGCTTAACACTCTCATGTGATGAACAACAAGAGCTAAGGAAAATCTCTAAGATAATGGAAACCAGGCCATCGTACCAGATGGGATTTATATACCAAACAATGCGAGGTCTAGTTGGGACTTCATACTAGGGAGATCCCCTGAATGTTGGCAGGTCCAACATCATCAACAGAGTGTTAAAATTGGGAACTAGGGCTAAATTCCACTTTAGAAAAATCATTTGATGGAGATGATGATTTCATTGAATTCCTCTTTTCCAGACGACAAAAATCAACTTAAATATCATCAAATTTGGATATGGGAAAGTATATTTTTGAATTATGAGCCCACATGTGCATATTTGATCAGGTCGGCCCTAAAGAAAATTGGACACCCTTGGAAGGCTATAAATAAAAGTGTCCTATACCTCATTTGAACAACATCATGAATCATTCTTCTATTCTCTTTCTTGTTTTTGGCTCATATAGGTTTGAGGCAGGTTCGCGGAGAAATGTGTTCGCTCAAAGGTGAAATTGGAGATTCTGAAGCTCACACATATTTTTCTAGGTTTTTGTTTCTTAGTCTCAAGCTTATTAAAGGACATATTTGAAGGTTTCAACCTCATACAAAAATTACCTGCATACGAATTCTAAAAATAAAAATAAAAAATGGTGAGAGAATAAAACATAAAACATGTATACACATATATTTTCCCCTGGATCCCAAAACCGGGACTACTAGATTTATTTTTCATTATATTCCTTTCAATGTTATAATACATATATATACATGTTGAAGCATCCATAAACCCCAATCCATTAACCCTGGATTAGAACATAACTGCAGTTCCCTTGATCGTATCTACAAAATACCATGGATAGAAAACCATGCCAAAAGCCATGTACGAAATCCATGCACAAAACCATACGTAGGCATGCCCCCTTAATATAGGGTCGTGGAAAGAATATAACACACACCCAACAATATTCGACTAGTCGCTGAGTTTCAAGCTCAAGGGAGTGACTGAAAGCTCCCAGTTACTCATATGCCCACTTCGTCCTTGCGTATGGGACCTAAAGTTGCATTTTTTTCTGTTGACAAAAGTTTTCACACGTTGACCGTAGTGTTTGGAAATAGACCGCAAACAGTGACAGTTCATTACAGGCTTTTGAATCAAGGTTTTTGAGTATGAGCATGGGTGGGTTCATCTCATGGATATTGTTTAGTTTATTTTTGCTGTATAGTTGCATGAATGAAGATATGGATCATTGTACTCTATTTTGCTAAATCATTCAATGAAAATCTAATAAGAAGAAGAATTTGAAAGGGTTTTCCCCATAGTGGTTTTTACGTGGTCTTTGACCAATCTTGGTTTCTCTGTGTGGATGCTTTTCTTCTATTATTTCTTTATGTTTCAATGCATTGATGATGAAAATATTATTCTTTCTACGTAGTTGCATATGTTTCTGAGTTATGATTTAAATTTGAATAAGGTTATGGGCTGAATTTAATATGTAAATGAAGAAATGAAATTATCAAATTAAAGAAAAATATATCCCTAAAAAAAATTAACATATGGAAGGAGCAGTCTTGTAGCTACAATAGGTTGCCCTAACTAGAAGGGTTAAAACACAGTAATTGGTGCATAGGCCTAGGGAAGGAAGAAGTATTATTCTAAGGTATGAATTTATCTCTAAGTTGGAGGATGTTGTTATATGTTGGTTCTAGGTTGGAGAATTATGAGTTGGCATCTTTAGGAGTAGATTGGAGACTGGAAGTAGGTTCCGAGGGAGCCATATTTGTAGGAATTTAGAAGGAATTAAGTATGATAGGAGAGGAAGATTGGTGGAGCTCAAGTGTTCGTTATTTAAAGGGATAAAAGGAAACCAAGAGAGTAATACATTCAACTCTAGTTCACTATACAAGATAAGGACTTCTTCAGTGAGAGTGGGCAACCTCCATGCTCTTGACTTGCCTTCATTGTACCATCAGAGGAAGGCAAAAGTGGGAAACCCAAGAGATGTTCACAAATAGAGTTGTGAACAACTGATCGAAGACCCTAAGTGTTGAAGACCTTGAAGGAAAAAGGAGAAACAAGAGGGAAGATTGAATTGAATGATTTCAGTGACCTAAATGAGCAGAGTTCATTAATAGAGGTAGATTGAGGATCTGCAAAATGGGAGGCGAGAGGATCCGTCAGATGTTTTTAGGACAAGTGAACTAAAAGGGTTGTGTATAACCATCATCAACAAGTAGGTCGAGAAGCATGTTGTTTATGGTAGATTGGTAGTCAAAGTGTCTGAATTCAAGCTCTAGTTGTATTCTTGTATCAATGATTGTATGAGGGCCATGATCCATAGTATGGGAGCCCTAGACAATTATATTAAAGTTTGTTAATATAACAATGTTGGCTTGAAAAATTGTAAAAATTTATGTATTTTGCACTAGTTTATTTACTTTTGTATTTATTCTATTGTGAAAAGTAGTTTTTTTTGGAATTTGAATTGTTTGTGTTAGAGATTGTAACACCCAAACCTAGATTCTCTAGTGCCATGTAAAATCAACTTGGTATCAAAGTTACTTTGAAGGGTTAATGAATCAGTGTGAACATTGGAAGCATGTGAGCCAGTGGAGATCATGTAGATTCATAGGGAGTCTATCTTCAGAGGGAGAAGCCCTATGGAATTTCAAGATATCCAAGATTTGATGAGGCAGAGACACTACAAAGACAATGGCCCATTCTATAGGTTATGTTGTAATGATGGATGCTTGATGGGCTAGTGTGGCCGGAGATTTCTAGGAAATAGAAGCACCTCCCTTGCTAAGAGGGGCTGTTTACTTGTGTAGCTCGGGAGGTATTCCAAAAAAACCTACGAGGTGGATTTGTGTGATTTTAGACACAAAATGGTTTGTGGGAAAGAACCCAAGAAAAAGAGTTTAATAAACATGATGAGGTTTAAAATATAATGGAGAAATTAAAAGGGAAAAATGAAGTCCTAAGTCTAAGAGGATCAAAATTCCTAAGTTCTAAAGGGTTCCTAAGAGGCTTAAGGAAATGTCATTTAAATAACCTCAGGATCAATAGATAATATTCTTCATAGAGAGAATAATTCTAAGAGATTTGTCTAGCCACAACCATTGGAACCAATCTAAGGTATGGAGAAGGATGGGTTTTGTGCATCTCCAGTGTTTTTCTTGGGTTGATATTGAACAAGTTGTTGGACATGTTTATAAGGTAGTCTTTTGTGCAGGTTGAGCTGGCTAATCTCTATGAATAGGCCGTAAAGGGTTCTGTCCCATTTCAAGAAGAAGCTAAGCCTATTTAGAGCTATTTTCAAGTATGAGACAATAGTACTAAAGGGTCATAGTATTCTAGAGTGATAGTGCAGAGAAGAAGGATATTAGAGGAGGTTTAGCTTAGGTATGTAAGGGTGTTTTTTACTATGGGAGCAAAAACCTTGTAGTTGCAACAAGGTTCCCTAACCAAAATTTTGAAAACAGTAATTGCTGCACAAGCGTAGGGCAGGAAGAATTATTCTTCTGAGGTATGAATGTATCTCTAAGTTGGAGGATGTTGCTATGTGTTAAGTCCAGGTTGGATAATTGTGAGTTGGAATCATAAGGAGTATATTGGAGGACTAGCAATAGGTTCCAAGAGATCCCTAAGTGCAAGACTTGAGAATAATTTCAAGTCTTCTAGAAGAGGCAGATTGGTGGAGCTCAAGGGTTTGTTATTTGAAGGGATAAACGGTAGCCAAGAGAGAAGTCTATTCAACCCTAGTTCACTATACAAGAGAAGGACTTATTCAGTGAGAGGGGAAGCCTTCCTGCCATTGACTTGTCTTCATTGTAGTAGCAGAGGAAGGAAAAAGTGGGCAACCTAAGAGCTATTCATGAATGAATTTGTGAACAATTGATCAAAGACCCTAAGTGTTGCAGACCTTAAAGGAGAAAGGAGCAGCTAGAGGGAAGATTGAATTGGCCAAGTTCAACGACCTAAAGGAGCAAAGTTCATTGATAGAGGTAGTCTGAGGAGCTATAGAATGGGGGGCAAGAGGACCCACAAAATGTGTTCAGGAGATGTGGAATGAAAGGGATGTGTGTGGCCACCATTAGCAAGTAGGTTACGAGTTGTCTCTTTCAGGGTAGATTGGTATTCAAAGTGAATGAGTCCAAGCCCTAGTTGTATTCTTGTATTAGTGATGTATGACGGCCATGATCCCTGGTACGGGAGCCTAGACAATTGTATTAAAGTTTGTTAATATAAAAAAGTTGGGTTGAAAGATTGTAAAAAGTTATATATTGTGCACTAGTTGATTTACTATTGTATTTATTTGGGTGTGAAAAGTAGTTTGTTATGGAATTGAGTTGGTTGTGTCAAAGATTGTAAGACCCAAACCTGGATTCTCTAGTGCCATGGAAAATTGACACTCCTATAGTAGAAGTGTGAAATTCCAAATTTGTTTGAGTTGGAAATTCTTACATAAATATAGGAAAACTTGATACCACAACTGATCATTCTTCCACACTAATTTATCTAATGCACTAAGGTCCTTTTATAGTTGTTGAAAGATATTACAGAGATTCTAATCTTACTACCATTATGTCCTTGCTTCTTCCACCTAATCATACTAAAAAATAGAAATAACACATTGTAAACCCTCAATTTCTTATTCTTTCCTTAAAAGTTCATTTTCCACTATATTATGTTTTCCCATTTTGTTCATAATTTCAAAATAACAAACTAGAATATTTTTAACCCATTTTTGTTTCCCCTCTAAAGATAGTCATTGCTTCGAGAAGTTACTTCAAACTATCATGATCTATTTTTACTTTGAATTGTATTCCTATTAGGTAAGGGCACCATTTTATAATCACATGTAGTAAAACCAACATTTATTTCTCATAAATGGGTTTAATTAAGTTCTTTCCTTTAAATTAGATACTTTCAAAGACAAGTGGCCTTCCTTCTTGCATTAAAACTAGACTGATGCCATGGCATAAGACATCACACTCCATAACAAGGGTTCTTGTGAAGTTAGGTGTGGCCAAGACATGAGTTGTACACATAGCCTTCTTAAGGTTTTTCAAAGGCTTTGGTTTCTTGTTAAGTCCAAGAAATTTCTTCCATATTTAATATTACTATTAGAGGTGCTACTATTTGACCATAATTCTTGTTAAAATTGTGCTAATGGCCTATCAATTCTAAGAGCCTATCAATTCTAAGAATCCTATAATTTTCTTCAAGGTTTCGGGGTTTCACCGTTGCATCGTAGGTTTAATTTTGTTAGGGTCCACTTTGACACCTCTATGAGATACAATATGCCCCAAGTATTCCACATCTTGAACCCCAAAATCACTCTTGGAAGGCTTTGCATATAGTTGCTTCTCTTACAATATTTTTAAGACCTTGTAAAGATGTTATACATGCACTTCCCAATATTTGATATACATTACTATACCATAAAAAATACCAACACAATTTTTCTAAGGGTGGGTTTTGTTTGTGGAAAAAAAGTATTCCTACAATTAGTGTTAATATTCACATTAGAGCAGAAAGCAAATACACATTATAAACCTAGAATAATTTTTTTTTTGGTTTACCATTAGGACTACTCATTTGTTTATAGAGACTTGGAAATTTGATAGTTGGAGAGGACACCTTTGATGAGTTCTTCCAGTTCAAATCTTTTCTTTGGCACCTTCCTTGAATACGCATACAAAAGAGAAAACAAGAAAAAATTAAAACAATATAAATGATAAAAACTTAACTAACTAATTTTTGGAACCAAACAAGTAATCACTACCAATTCTCTAAAATTGAATAAATTAAAACACAATGAAATACACAATTGGAGTGGGAATGAAGTGAGTTCTCTATTAAATGATTTGAACATCAATACAGTGGTGAGTACAACCTAGTTCTTACTAATTGCAACGCATGTAACTATGTTATGGATCCCTCTCCCTGGGCCACTGAAGCTATACTCCTTTGTATCTGAGTATGAACTTAGAGATGTGAAAGAGACAAGACTCTTTACAATGCAATATGAATAAGGGTATGATTGAGATGCATGGGTTTCTTGATTGCGATAACTGACTTGAAAACTCAAGGATTGTAGACTTGTAGATTAAGAAACCAAATTTCCAACATATGGGTGCTTCCTCTTCCTATTCCACCACAGGATTTGTTATATACTCCTCTAATTTAGTTTAGGTCATTGGGAATGGGATATAGGAGTTTAACTATGGGTAAACCCATAAAGCCCACCTGAAAGCATGTTATTATGAGTATATTATATACGTTTAGTTCCAAATGTTGATATATGTGAGTTGCTCAAGGGAGAAAGTGTATGTATGGGATTTTTCTGAGGAGAAGTCATGTATGTACCCTTTATGTATTAAAAAAGTGGTGTATATGAACTTAAAACTTTGTTCTTGAAGAGTTCATGGGAGGAATTTACATGAACCATAATAATGTAGTAATGCATATTGAAAGAAATGAGTGAAGTAATCAATAGGTTCATCAACTTCAATCAATGTATGTGGAGGGTAGAGGGTGGATGCTACTTCTATGAGGTCATTTCTACCCCTTTGTTCTACTTTTGAACCTTGGAATGCTAGATGTGTAGGGCATGTATAAAAATTATTAGAATTACTATTTAGTTGGATTGAAATTGGGACAAGCCTATCATCATATGTTTAAACAAGTGAATTTGAAAAAAAGTAGTTGTATAGTTCCCATTTATTAGAGAAATTTTGAGGTAAAAATGGGCCTCAAACAAAACATTTTCTATTAGCATCAAATTTAAAATAACTAATAGGATTCAAGATGATGATGTGAACCATAAGGTTAAATAGTTTTGGAGGGAAATAAAGAAAACTTCTTTTTAAAATTGTATTTTTTCACTTATTTAATTATATATTTACTCACATTTAAATTCTAGGCAGTAATTGGATGTAGAATTAAAATTATGCATCCAAGGAGTGTTACAAAATTAAAATTATACATTTAATGAGTGCCTACACATGAAATCCGAGTAAACTTGTAAACAGATAACTCAAAAATACAATGAAAAAAATATTTTTGTTTATTTCCATAGGAAAATTCATTACTCTTATTCTATTATTTTAACTATTGTTTTACTACTTTCCTCAAGAGGCCCATTTTAGACCTTAAAAAATTATTTAATAAGTGGAATCCATAGTGTGTATAACCATATCTAGGTAGGTATGTGGAAAAAGTGTAAAGGAGATCCATACTCTAGGTTCAATTTGTATCATGGAAAGGTGTAACAATAGAATGGAACCGTGTGGAAGGTAGTTGATGGAAGTGTGGGAATAGAGGAAGAGAACAGATGTATACATAATATTGTGTGCACTATTTTGCATCAAGAATTCTCAAAATAAAATAGACTTATTTTGAATATTCTAACTAGAAGTCATTCATTTGTGGAGGTTTACCAAATAGTCATTACTAGGTGTAAATTGGTTAGGTTCATTTGGGGAGTTGTAGAGTTCAATGATGGATCCAAGCAGGGAAAGTTGTAAGTATTGGGTAGGTGTTATATTCTTTGTACGACTGTTTATATGCACTAGGCATAGTGGGGGTGGAAGCCCCCTTGCATGGGGGTTCTTAGGCATAACCCCTAATTCTTTTTCGGGAAATTGTCTTTTGCATCCATTTTTGGTGGTTTTTAGCATGGGGTTTTCATCTTTAGTAGTTTTGTGGAGCATGGTGGTTTTACTCATGGTTTTGTAGTTTTAGTTAAGGAGCTATGGTTGTATTCTAATCCATGGTAAATGGATTTACAACTTATAGATGCTATATATATATATATATATATATATATATATTGTCATATTGTCAAGATGAATATACGAAAAAATCTTGTTGGTCTTCCCAGATTGGGTTTCTAGGGTAAAATATCTATGTTAATGTGTTGCATCCGTTATGATTTATATAGAATTTGTTTGCAACAATTAAATATACAAGGTTAAAACCTACATTAAGGATGGAAATTTATCTTAAAGTATAGAAACCTCTGTGAATCTTACTAGTCCCTAATACACAAACTAAAATGTTTGATGATATTTTTGTAAAAATATTCAAATTTCTAATATTTTATATAGTCTTTGTAAAATTTTAGTGATTTTAAAAGTTGAATAATCTTGTCTTATATGATTTGGGTGAATAATTTTTAGAAAAAATGGAAATTGACAATGTTTTTTTTTTTGGAAAAAGCATGGAAAATTAACGAATCTGTGAAATTTAGGCCTTAAAATTTTCCTTAACTTAAAGGACATAGGAAATAATTTTTGGGGGGGTACAATGTATTATATTAGAACTTATGGATGATGAAATAGAAAAATTCTTCATGAATCTCAAACTTGGGAAAATTCAAGTTGTGGATAACTCTATTATAGAAGAATGCAAGTGTTAATCATTAGGATTGTTCAAAATATTAAATATAACATTTGAGGGAACAATTTCCCCCTTGACGCCTCGTTTTTATTGAGGTGACACTCCTCTTTTAACAAATAATATAGTTTAAAAATATATAAAAGGAAGGGCCTAAGATAGGACCAGGCCTTATATATTCACCATGATATGATACACATTCATATAAATATGTAAAGTTGAATATCATCAATTTCCAACACAACTATAATAAAGAATCACACATTAGTATATACGAAAAAAATCATGGAACATATTTGCAGAGAAATTTAAAATATAATTACATTCAAACTCACACGATTGAAAAGAGTTACACACTTCCAATCTTAAGCTTATAACTCAAAGTCAAAATATTGCTCTAGATATGAACTCTTAGTAGTTCTCTGAGGAAACTTTTGATAAATAGAGTTGTTCAAATAAGAGTATATAATATCCAAGAAATAAAAATGCATTTTTGCACTTAAGGATAGAGATGGGGCTCCCATGAGCCATATAAATAAGAAAATGGCTTGCATTATAAAATAAATTTCAATTAAGAATCAACCTTAATACTTGAAAAACACCAAAATTAAGAAGGTTGAATGATTACTAAGTGAGAAGAAAAAGGTAAGGGGACCAATCTAAAAAATTTACATACAGTGATAGAAAAAAGAAGATTCTCCCATGTGTTGAAGAAATCCTCAATTTAAATAATGGATGTGTGTTGAAGATCTCCTCAAACTATATAATGAATGCTTATTGAAGACCTAACATTTGGAATTTTTGACGAGTCATTTTTAATTCATTTTACCTTATAGACATGAAGGTGGATATCAGTTTAACAAACAATGGACTAGTCAACAATGCCATTTCCAATTATTTTATTCTCTTCCTTAATACTACATTTCCTATTACTTCCTAAAAAATCAACTAACCCAATGCATCCCCAGTTACCTAATGTAATTCAAACAACTGGGACAATTTTATTCCTTTGAAATCAATTTCTAAGTTTATCTTAGCAACAACTTGCCTATATTTCAGATTCATTTTTTCAAATTATATACTTTTGGAACTTTTGTCATACAATGTATGATGCAATTTAATTGCTTCAATCTCAAAATCAAAAGTCTCTTCTTGATCCAATTCTTCAACAATAGATTGGCTTTCTAGCACTTACTTTTCAATCCAGTCTGGTACTTCTAGTATTTCATCAAGATCATCATTTTTCATTACTTGAATATTCATGTTGCTTGTTATATCTTGGGTATTCCCTTGTGTGTTACTTCTTTTCCTTTAAGAGTTGCTTCAAATGGCATGAGTATTCTCTAGATTGAACTTGGGGTGATTTCTGTCACCTCCTCCAACACCATCACTATCATTTCTCCTTGGTTCTTTTATCACATATTTACTTTTAGATGTAGAATTTCTCTTTTAAGATTGATATGGGGTAGAACAAGCACTTTCCACATAATTTCCATGTTGTCTATATCACTTATTGGTATTGTGTAGGGTGCTAACATCCTCATGGAAAACATGAGGGGTATTTTGTAAAACCTAATTTTCCCTCCACCTTCAATCCATCTTGCTAAAAAAAACACACCATATCTAATAGAATCAAGGTGAATAAGGAGAATTGTTTCAAGGTAAAAACCCTTGATTTCTTCTAATTCATTTAATTTAAAAGACTCTAGGTAAGTAGTATATTCATCAATGTTGGAAATACTCTTGATACTAAAACTGGCAAGTTTGATAGGCAAATGTATGAATTTGTTCTTTATTTTTCCATTAAAGAAATGTGCCCAATGCTTGTATGGCCAAAACATCTCTACCAAGAAAAAACTTATCACAAAGATAAATTGAAAGTAAAAGGGCTTCCCTTCAAATCCGAACAAGAAAATAAATGAAGATTCTTCTTATACTTGAAAAATTCCTTCCTTTCTAAAATGGTCAAGGCTCTAGAGGAGCATCGACTCGATGAAGGACCAACCAACATTTTCCTACATTCTACAAGGATGAAATTCCGGATTAAGTAAAAATGGAATTAAATTTTGTGCTTCCAGTGTAATGGGTACCCTAACTATACCAGATAAAAGTAAAATTAAGTGTTGCGACCTTGATTTGCCTTTGAAGACATTGGAATAGGAAATACCATAATCTAGGTATAAAGACGTATAAAAGTTCTTTGTTTGAGTGAAATTTCCAAGCCGGTATTAAATTTCAAGAAAAATTGTATGAGCCTAGTAAAAAAAGGGTCCCCAATGGAGAGGAACAATTTAGAACATAAATAAAATATCTAGGAACAAAATTAGGGGATTCTTGACCAAGAATCCTTGCAAATAGCCAAGAAAATTCTTGGTATGGATTGTCTAACATGCATACCTCATTTTTGTTGGTGTTAACCAATTCTTGGATATGCCTTCTATTTTTTTTTAGAATACATCTTCCTCTGTCATGGTTAGTGAGGAAGGTGTTGTCCTCCACAATCATAAAAATCAGTTTGTCTTAGGAAGCTGTTGATTCCTCGAAAATTGCTGCAACAACAATGGGGGATAGCCACCCGGTCCGGACCTTAAAGCAACTCCTTTTCCGTTTGGTGTGGTGGCTCCAGCTGGTTTAATTAGGTCCAGTTACCTTTTCCCTATCGCTATTGTTTTATGATGTATCTTTAACTACCAATAGACAGGGATTTCAGATCACTTCTTCTTGCTGATCAGACAAGAGAATGATCCTTAAGCTGATTTGGGTTCAGGCAAGCCACAACTAAAATTTTGCCTCTTTGAGAAGAGGACTTAAAAGAATGTAGAAATTACTCTAACTGCAAAATTATTCTATAATGCAAGCAAAAGAAACTAATCTTAATCCTATTTTAATTAGGTAGATAGAGATCTAACCCAACTAAGAGCAAGATAACTAAAATATTAGGATTTAAACATGTCTTGCTTATAATGAATATCAATTTAATGAAGTAGTTCAATTAACTGATATTATGGATACCAAAACAAATCCTATTGAGACCTTTTAACTGAAATAATAAACCAACAACATTCCAGGAAGTAGTTCACAAAAATGATATTGATTATCAAATCAATAAATCCAATAATTAAACAATAATATGCAGAAATAGTTCATAACACATTACTATTTAATAAATCAGTTTTATAAGATAGATTTCTGAGCAAGTAGTTACTCAGAAATCAGAATTTAATCCATAAGAACAGAGATACATAATAACAGCATTGAGACAAATTACCCATATTGACAAAAGTGCACAAACATGAATAAAATGAGACATTCCTGTTATCATAAAAATGAAACTGATATTTAAAACAATAGTATTAGAAATACCAATTTATTGCATCCATTTCTCTGACCTCGGTCTCCAATAGTCCTTTACATTGCTTGAACTTGTGCTTTCAAAACTAGAGCCACAATAGTGCAAACTTTGCCCATCATGCATAATTCAAGATACAAAGGAAAAATCCTCAATAATCCCCAGATCTGAGATTTTCTCTCCTCCCTCCTACAATTCTAAATTTCTATTACAGTAGTGCTTTTAGAAGTCTAAAATTGCAGAGGAGAGGAGCCCCTTGTTACATTCTGCAATCTGTTATTTATAATATTTGCAAAGGAATTCTTGAGAGGAAAGTTTGTTGAAGGGAAATCTGTCAAATTCAATTTTATCTGCTCAAAAATTATAATCTTCAATTATTGGAGCATTCTCATTGATTGAGATCATTTTCTCCATATTTCTTCCACTGTTTTCCTGCAAAAAGAAATCAAAATAAATTAAGATGCAATCAATAAAATCCAAATATCATTTCTAGCAATTGAATCAAATCCAATCAAATTCTATTTAAATAAATAATTGGAAATAAAATATAAGATCTCTATTGATGTTTGGGATGGTTTAATTGGCCAAGAATATTATTAACGAATGGACGTGCAATTAGAAGAGGCTTGGACAAATGAAAATGCAGGAAATAAAACTTAGAAAATTGATTTTGTTTTAGAAATTCGTAGCTTGATCTTCTGCTTGATTTTTGACCCAATAAATGACCAAATCTGTTAGTGAAACCTCCTCAGAAATATTCTCCTTGATTTTATCTTTCCAATGAGCCGTCCTAGGCCTCATCCTGCTAAGTAAAAATCAATCTATGAGATTTCAAAGTTGATGAGTCAAATCTGGCATAAATCTGGAAATTTGTTGCTGGCTAAAAATCAAAATTTAAATTAAAAATCTAATCCTAAATTAAAATTCTAATTATCTAATAATTAATTCTATTTTAATTATTAATTATAAACTAAACTAATTATTTAACAAACTATTATTAATTAAAATTAATCTAATTAACTAATATAACTAATTATTTTATAAACTATTTAACATTAATCAAAATAATAATTAAATTTTAATTAAATTAAATTAATTAATTCTACGTATTAATTAATTTATTTAATTTTAAATTTAATATATTAAGTATTTAAACATTTTAAACTATCACTATTCTCCCCATAGTTAATACATAAACCATTTTAAAACAACGAATGGAGATATTAACTTGAAAGTCAAACATTGACTTATCGGACGGAGGAAGTGTGGTGTCGGGGGCATAAAACTTGTATTAAGTGAAGACTCTTTATGCGATTTATTCAAACAAATGAATTTTAAACTTTGGTTAATGCCCCATTGCCCTTTGGTTAATCGGCGATCAGTATCGGGAGGTGTCGGGGTTTCAAAAATGTATCATTAAAAAGTTTCGATGCAATTACTTTCTCCGATCCGATTGTCGATTAAGAATTTATATGTATATATATATTTTGTGTATTAAATTTTATTTTAATTAAATTAATTATATTTTAAATAATAATTAATTTAATTAATTTAAGATTTAATATTAAAGATCAATTTTTATTTTGGTTTTATTTTATGAGGTTTATTTAATAAACTACAGTGACTTTAATAAAAATGAAAATTAAAGTACATCTATTTTGAAAATAAATGAAAAATAAATTATAGCCATTTCGAAATTATGATTTTTCGAGATTAGTAATTTATTGGAGTAAATTACTAAAATCTAGTTGCTTCATGATTTGGCTGTATAAGTTAAAAAAAGAAAATATGTTAGTGAAAACTAACTGGGGTTAATATTTAAAATAAATGCATTATTGAACTAATTTATTTACAAAATGCAATATTATACATTTTATGCATTTTTAACCCAGGCTAGATAAATAATGAGACTTCAAAGGAGTACCATTTTCAAACCAGTTGACCAAATGAAACGAAACAAGCGTCAATGAGAAGCTTATAAAAAAACGATTCTAACAAAGCAATCAAAACAAGAATACAAAGAAAATAAAAAATTAACAAAAGCGTAGGGCAATCAACTAAATAAAAATCCAAAAAGGTGTTTAGCCAAAATTTTTATAGGAAGGGTCACCATTATTTGAAGTAAACACATCAATAATAGGGGTGTTGTGTTTTTACCACAACAGAAGCTAAGGCACCATCTTGAATAAATTGTGCGTTAGAGGAATTGGGGTCTTTCTAGCTTCTTTGATTTGTATATGTTTCTTACTACTATCAAATTTATTAGCACACTAGGAAAATGACTTTGAAAAATCAAAGACTTCGCATACACATAACATGTACAATGCTTGAAGTATGAGTCTTGTTATTACACTTTTATGATAGGTTAAGCCCTAAATACCAATAGTAAGCAACAAACCACTGTAAATCATGACCTTTTCAATCAAGTGTTTTAACAGTATCTTCACATAAATCATCTCTTGTTATGTTTGACATATTCCTTTGATACTTATTAATGTTCAATGGGAAAATGAACTAAACTCTAGATAATTGAAAACTTTGGTGGTATTGAGTATCTTATTAACCTATTTGATATAAATACATCCAAAGAAAGGTGGTTCATAAATAATGGTTACTACTTTAACTTGGAATAACTAAATCTCAATAGAAAACATGCCTCATTCATTACAAGAGGAAACTTAGATCATGCGAAGTATGTGTTGGCTATGATAATAAATCTTGAAAAATGAAATGATAATTTAATACATGCGAGATGCAATAGGTAGGATGTGGATATGGGTTAGTGTTGGGCAAGGTCTCCCACACCGTATGTAAGAGGATTGGTTAATTATGGAAATGATTAAGTATGGAGATTTGGAGGCTATTTCAATTTATGCAAGAGAGAGTCATTTAGGCTTTAGAATGTGGGGAAGAAAGTGAAAAAAATGTCTCTTGCAACCCACATGGAATAAAAAATGGCTAAGTATAATAAAATGGGTGCAATTTTTAGGTCGTGGAAGTGTGGGTATAAATTCTAGAATGTAATGATGACTTGGGGGAAAAAGAAAGCCCATAACTTGAACACATGGAAATGACTTAGTGTTGTAGGTGTTTTGGGTTGTGAACCATGCAAAGGAATTTGGTAAAAAGGTCTCCCACAACCTGCACACATGAAAAAGGACTAAGTGTTGAAAAAGGAAACCCACTATTTATACTATAAGGTTAAGAAATATAGAATACTTGATGAATGAATGTTGGTCAACAATGACAATAATGCTAATAGATGGTTCCTATTTATATGTACAAGTTAAGAATCCATAATATTACCTAGAAAATATTTATCATGACAAGTGAGATTTATGAAAAAAATCAAAATCACAAGTTAGGTGGAAGTCACCTTATATCGAAAGGGTTGAAGTGGAGAGTCATAATTCTTCTCATTTTTGTCTGAAACCCATCAAATGATTAAAATAAAAATACTATAAGTGTTATAATCTAAGTGAGAAACGAGTATGTGAGAAGAAAATAGGAATGCACATTTCATGTTATCTCCACCAACATGCGACATATACTTCATTACTACTTTAATCCTTCCATTTCTAGTCGGTTATCTATAAAATTCTAATGCATTAAATACCCATATTTCCAAATGTGTGCAAGCTTGATATGCTAACCATTTCTAGTTAGGGAAAGTAATATGGTTATGGAAGCGTTAATGTTGGAATAATGTGCGAGGTAATATTTGGCCCTTAAAGTAGTCTTCATCTACTAATAGTTGTACCATGAACACAATAATGACATCACTCACTTATCTTGATGGTATATTTGTATCAAACTATTTCACTATTTAGTAATTAATAATTAACTATAGTGAGAACAATATTGAGAGTCAATATCTCCTTTAGTGCTAATGCTTGACTCATTTTTACTATTGTTGGAATGACATAGATATCACATTGTTTCGTTCCTTCTATCATTCTATGATGCCTCTCATGGGAATTCTACTAAGATGACATTGCGTTCATGTTTAAGTTACCTACTGGGAGGCATGAAATGAATAATACTACGTTATGAGGTACCAGGTTGTTAAGCCCTAGAAAAGATCCATGTTAAGCCTAAAACTCCTTATTAAGCCCTAGATATTGAGTTAGCATATTTCTATTGTTATATTGTTCTGTCAACCAACACCTTTCAGTATAATTATAGCCTTTGTCTCATATATATTAACAAGGAGACCTAGTCTTAGGATCATCATGTCTTGTCTTGCCTTGTATTCATTGTAAAAAAAGGTTCCACCCTCAAAATGGATTGTATTCATCAATTTCCTATCAATTTTAGAGCACAAGGTTCATAACATTTAGTATTAGAGCATATGAACCCATAGTTTGTTGCTTCAAATGAATCATTGTGGTATTTTCGCTATATATATATATATATATATATATATATAAAACAGGAATATTTTTGAATTGAAATTTTAAGATGATATAGGATAGATTGTGAGGTACATATGGTAAAAAATTTCATATTCTTATTTTCTACAGTTTCATAGATATGTCCAATGGAAATTAGGGTTTTTGAATGGCCCTGAAATTCGTTTCAAACAAGTGACGTTGAATTTTTTGTTTTGTTTTTATTTTTATTTTTTATTTCTTATTTTTCACTTTGGGAAGCATTAGACCATGAAATTTTGAGACACTTTCATATCATGTTGAAGCACATCTGGTAAAAATTTCAAATTCTGGTTCACTATACTTTTGGAGATACTCCCTTTGGAAGTTAGGGTCTAAGAATGATCCTGAAATTGATTTCAAATGATAAATATTGGCATTTTTGATATAATATTTTTTCTGGGCTACTTCAGACTATGAAATTTTTACGAGAGTGAGGAGAGATCTTGTCATATAGCCATAATTTTTTTATATTTTGGTTTGTTATGTATTTGGAGATATACCATATGTAAGTTAGGCTTTGTGAATGGTCCTAAAATCAATTTCAGACTTGCAATATTGGAATTTTTGTTGTAACCTTTCCAAGAGAAGTGTTGGACACCTAATCCTCTATGGGTTGGTGTGGAATGTGAACAACCACCCAAGTCCAAGAGATGTTGGAAGATGAATCCAACAGTCGTGTACAATGTATTATAAATGAACATCTTGTGAATAGTAAATTTACTCTAATGCTTATCATTTACATTAGCTATTTGCATTCCGTGTGAGATTAACATGGTATTAGAGCCTGAGGCGAACACCTGTCTTGATCAAAATGTTAGTTTTATGCCTATCAGTTCTACCCTATCTACTTGTTAGAACTGAGTGTTCTATTCCTCATTTTGCACCTACTAGTAAGGACCTTAACACCCCTTCCTACCTACTCAAACCTGCATGGACTTGCTATAAGCATAATTCCAATGGAGAGTTGCAAATGTGGAAGAGCAGAAACTTCATTGACTGGTATGCTTTTAAATTCGTTGAAGGCTTTTAAATACATTGAATTTCGCTCTGGTTAATACCTCCTCACTCCACAAACTGCCTAACTCCCAGTTTGTGGTATCACCACTCCATACCATACCACACTCCAATATACCATGTTATTTCAATATACCACTGCGTTTTTAATATATACGTGCGTTAGCATATTACTGTGTTAACATCGTTGTATCCACCAGCATATAATTTTATCCACCATAACACTACCATATATAACGTTGTATTCACCAGAATATATGTGTATCCACCATAACACTGCCATATATAATGTCGTGTATCCACCATATCCCTCTATCATATATAAAGCTACCTTCATATCAAGATGGGGCCCGAATCCGCCTCCCTCTGTCATATATAACACTGCCTCCATTTCATTCTATTATTGAGTTGGGTATAAGGGCACGACGACCCTTAGTTCCAAGTGTCATAAACATTGCTTCCTGGTCAAAGGCCGTCCCATAGTTCATCGTATAAACCTTGGGCTTCACATACGCTATCGTATCTACAATAGCATATGCCTTTGTCTCAAATGCGATGGGCTCATGATTTTCATTATGTACGGTTGCTACCTAGAGATGCTACCCGAAGGTGTTGTGTTGCAGTGAGCCTTCTCCATACACGTTGAATCCTCCATGCTGTGATAATGGCATGAATGTGTGTGTGGTAATGCATTCAAAAACTCATGTTTCTGCTGAACTCTTTACGTGCGAGTCTCTTCATATTCCAACACACATAATTTCTTCATATTCCAACACGCATACCTTCGACATAGAGTCTCCTCAGATCTGCAACCGGTGAAGTGTGATTTTTTGTTTGCATGGAGATCATGGGACGCAGTGGAACCATCAAGAAAGCTAATCGATTTTGTCTTATTGCATGGGACATGTGAAGAACCTATAGCGTCTAGTATTTCTACATCGAGCTTGGATATAGGGAAGGTCAAAGGACTTCCTGCTGCTACAGGAGTATTCAAGAGACCATGTGATCTGGTATCTTGATGAAGAGGTTTTTGTTTAGCATGATCCAATAGGCTACCTTGGTTTTATGAATGATATACTAGTGATTGTGACTCTTACAACAACTTTACAGCACCATGGATCCTCTACTTCTGCTTCTGCTAGTCATGTAACTATACCTGGTATTATTAATAGCATACATAATACAAATATTGTCCAACCCAATCTTGATAAGCTTACATAACACATATCTAAGCTTTTGCAACTCAGACATGAGGAAAGGCTTTGAAATCAAAATGTATCCATTCAAAGCAATTTCCCTTGGCCCGATGTTCCAGGGTTGACGAAATTAAAGGAGTTCCTGTCATCGGGATCAACAATTGTGTCCCAATTGAAATATATTACATATGGACCTTTTAAAACGTTCATAAAGGAGATATGGAAGGTCGAAGGACTTCTTGTTGCTACAACGGGACTTCTGGTGGTCTCATATATTTTTAAAAGATATGAATATGTCGCCACCAACAACAAAAAGTGCTGGGATCTTCTAAAAGCAATGATTTTTGTTTCAACGTTGTTCACAGATTGAAAAAAGCCCCAAAGTTGTTGTTGTAAAGGCACATGAGTGATCACATCTGACAACACTGAGTTTTACCATCTTGAAGATGAGATGAAGAAGCGGCTCATCGAAAGCTACTGGTGGTACCCTTGATGTCCAAGATATTTTTGATGAACAAGTTTAAGAGGTCTGCAGAGTGAATTCTTCGTTGTTGTTATGCTTTGGCGGTTTTTAGGATAAAAAGTCCAACAAACAGAATAAATATGCAACCGCATCTACAAGTTGTGGAGGAAGAAAACGAATATACATGAAACCATAAGAAGCCATCAAATACTCAAATCGTGATTCCCACATAAAGAAAAATCCCGGAGAAGGTAATCCACATTGAGAAGAAGGGTAGGGGGTGAGACAAAGCAACATCATAACAGAAGTATGAGCAGCTTGTTGTTTCAGTATTGAGAAGGGCACTAAAAACAAAACCATAAGTAGATGAAAGTGCTGTAGCCAGATTTGGAAAGGAAAATCGATGTCCAGTTGATTATTGAAACGTGAGGTTGCCAAAATGGCTTAGATTGACCCTTCGTTATATTTATTAAGAACTCTAATCATGTCTACTACTAAAAGCAACGTTAAAGTCAACAAAGACACACTCATAGATATTCAGACTTGCCTGCACAATGCATAAGAAAATATAATTTTTGCAGCTTGAATCAAAACTTCAGCAAGATAAGTTAAAACAGAAAACACATCCTTTTGAACTTGCTTTTGTTCAAAAAATCCCCTATTTGACTTTGAAACAGGATCCTATCAACATCTAGCAAGTCATTAAGTCAGTAAAGTCGATGTTGATTCACATTCTATCCCTAGTGCAAGAGCAGATTTGCATGGAAAAGTAGAAATTCAGACTGCATTTACCAAGCCAATCATTAGACCTTGGGAAGAGATTGTCCATAAAAAATAAAAAATAGGTCTTGGATATGATAAGGAGGTTTCCTTTCACATTCCATATTACTCAAAGTCCATCCAATTTCAGAGTGCTGGATTTCTTCATGGCAGTTCACCTTCAGCTGTTCCAGATTTTGCTCCTCCACATTCGTAACCAAAAGTTGTTAAATGGCAACACAGTGATTGAGTTGGCCATATGAAAGATCACTGATTTGATCTTCATCCATGTTAGCACTATCATAAAACCACTCATTCTTCAAATAGATGCTTAAAAAACAAGCCTCCTCCAAGAACAAAGATTCATCTTGGATGGATCGCTTCTTGGCAATGGGCATCAACAACTAAGAAGATATTTTAGTCATATATTAGAACTTGTTCTAGAGTATTTAAAAGTATTGTAGTTGAGTTTTCTCCCTCATCTCGCCTTTTGTCTGACAGGGGGGAAGTGATGGTCATCTATAAGCTTCAAAGCCACATCAAGTAAACCTGAGCCACAACCTTCCATACGAGATCCAGAGTTGTAGCCAGAGACAAAGATGCCCCTGAGCATGCCTTCGGTTTGTGGTCATACTTAAACCATCACAAGTTGAGACCTCCCTTTTTAGGATGAGGTTCTCCCTTTTTATTCAAGGTGAGACCTCCTTTTCAAGGTTGAAGGTTTCCCTCTTCAAAACATGAGGAGCACTTCCTTTAGCAGAAGGCCTCAACTTCTTGCCAGACTTGGAAGAGTTCTGGGAACTGCACTAAGCATTCCAGTGTTTGTGGTCACCCTTAGATCACCCCCTTTATACAAACATTTCAGAGAGCACATTCAACCTAGTGTTGGCATGCATTTTTGCACATTTTATATTACATCTCTCTTCTTGGACTCATACATACCCCTTTAGATTAAGGGGGGGAATGTTGGACACCTAATCCTCTATGGGTTGGTGTGGAATGTGAACAACCACCATAGTCTAAGAGAAGTTGGAAGATGACTCAACAATCATGTACAATGTATTATAAATGAACATCTTGTGAATAGTAAATGTACTCTAATTCTTATCATTTACTTTAGCTGTTTGCATTCCATGTGAGTTTAACAAGAAGTTTCAAAATATTAAATTCTTATGTATTTTAGGAGACAAACTAAGGTACTTTAAATAAAAATTTCAAAATCATATTTAAAAAGTTGGACACTTGGCATGCTATAGAAATTTTCTCTTGGAAAGAGAACAAAAATCAACAATTTTTGGGAATGTTACCATAACTTTCACTTGGCACATGAAATTTTGGTCAAACCTATGGAGTTGTAGATAAGACATATTAGAGTGCTATACACCAATTTGGTTTAAATCTTAGAGATATACTAGGACAGATATGGGCCATCTATATAGTATACAAATTAGGGTTTTGAATGGTATAAAAGCTAAAATTATAATAACTTTTGATTAGAAGATCTACTTTTGGTGATTATAAATTTGATATCTATAAAAGAAGAGGAACATTATTATTTATTCACATTGCTCCTGAGGGTGCTTCAAAAGTTACTTTACCACTTAAACCTCCAAAATCCCATCCATAACTCATGAAGGATGTTGGTCAGATTAATTGTCTTTAGATTAGGATTAATTAAACACGCTCATACATAAATTTTCAACCAGGGTAAGTATTTTTATTTCAAGGCTATTGTGCAAAGTATATGCAGGTAAGAATGTCTAACTAGCACTATTAACATTAAACTCTCTTAATCATGTCGCCATAATCATCACTCTCAACACTAAAAAACCATCTCTATCACACTCAAACATTTAACATACCTTGCACACAATTCTGAAGAAAGAAACTCTTTGCATAATGAATTAATTTCATAAAATAAACTACTTGATCACTAAGTCACTCTTGCAAAAGAAAAGAAAAACTCCTAGAAATCATCCACTCAACCTTTCATTCAATGAAGGAACTCTCTCAATCAATCTAGAAAAGTATAATGTAACAATCACACAACGATGCATTAATTGAGATCTAAGAACTGTAGCAATGAATTAATAGAAAGCACACATATTCACGAGTAGAATAGTCCAAAACCTAATATTTTACACAAGTGACTGAAATTAGTATTATGCAATTCAACCAATCAATAATTGTAATGCATCAAGAAATCTGTAGCTGTAACAATAAGAAATTATGAATTAAAACTAAGAGAAACTAAACATGCAACTATAATACCTCATTATCTCAACATTCCCAGCTAAAGAGGAGGGCCCTTTGTCCTTAGCAGTGAGATGGTACACATGGATCACAGTCTAATCAATAAAGAGGTGTGATGCCACAAATCATGAGAGTTGCATTGATATTATAAGAATGCTTGAAATTACATATTTCTCCAAAATTATAGTGCTAATGCCACCCCCTATGAGGCAACCAGTCTTCTATTTTATAGATTACTTTACATCTATCTTTAAAACAGTACATCATGAGAATATATTGTTTCTATGATTTCCCAAATCAGGAACCTCACATAACAAATTACAACAATTTACTATGAATAAATGGTGTTGTAACAATATTTACAAAATAACTAAAAGGCTAATGACTAGAAGTTGCAACTTTCTCATCAAAACTTTGATATGTTATCAATAAGTGATTTGCTTTATAGGAACAATGGTTAATTCCAAATTTGACGGAACAAAAAATCATGTTCAAGACCATCGTCACCATCATTGGAATATTAAAGGATTCAAGAGAAAAAGTATCAATGCAACAACAACAATATCAACACATCTTTGATTTTGGAATTGGTAGTACAAATTTGGGAGAAACTTCATAACATCATTGCAACAACATCTTCAACGAGCTAATCTCTCCCCTGAAACAATCCCTTTTCAATTTTTTAAATAAAAATTCCTAAAACAATCAACTTCATATCCGAATACAAGTAAAGCTAAATAAATAGGATAACAAGGTATGGATGTTAGGGTAAAAATGGTGAGAAAGATAAGAAAAATGGATACAAAAAGGGTGCCAATTCCACGCCCCAACAAAGGAATAGAAGATGTCTAGTACCTAGTTTCCAAGTTGGAAATTCAGTTGTCACACTTGAAACAAGTTGAAAATATGGTTGAAAATAAGGAAGAAATACAAAATATATCAAGGAATAAATACAAAATACATCAAGGAATAAATATAAGAATCCATGAATTTTGTGGAAAATATTCTTTAGTATAAGATTCCTAAAAGGAATATGGAGATCGTAGGAAATCATGAAAACAAGGAGAACAATTGTGTTGAAACTCAATCATATAGGGGGAGTGATTTATCACAATTGAAGAGCACAAATATTGAATCACAAAAACATAATCATGATTTTTCAATCCAAGATCCACATTAGTAGGGCTTCAAGTCAACACCAAGGAACTACTTGATTCCAAAGATCGGTGTGAGGAAGTTTGATGGTAACGATCCTATAATATGGATATTCCATATGGAGCAATAATTTGATCTACACCAGGTGAGAAACCTTACAAAAGGTAAATATTGGATTGATGTATTCGGAACAAGATCAATTTGTATGGTATCATTCCATTTGTTAAAGGAAAAAATTCCATTGTATCTTGACCGATTTTTATGGAGGAATTAATAACACATTATGGGGATAATAAGAGAAAAAAATTATTTATTTTTTTCGCAAAGGAAAAATCATACTTTTATTAATGAAAAAAAATTTGCATTTTTTAGATGCTAAAAGAGAATTCAATAACACCATTCAAAACTGGTGCCCAAAGAGACAGATAAAATAAAAGAAATAAAACAAACAACTTGGGTCTTAGTTACCCTTTTATTCCTTTCTTCTTTTCTACTTTCCGCCATCCTCCTTTATTAGGAGTGGCCATTACAAGTGTTAGCTGTTTCTCTTCAATAATCCTTGGATTTTCCTTTTTTTAATATGAACTCTCAAATACATGAAGTCGTTTGTAACCTCATGTCTCCATTTCTATAGGAATCTTCTCTGTCTTTAATGTTGGGTCTGGAATTCCTACTGCTTCAGAATTAACCCCTATGTTTGCTACACTTTCTTGTGGGTTATGGGTTTCCTCATTTATGGGAGTACCCATTTCCTCGCCATCCTCTTCTTCTTCAGATTTATTCTTTGGAAGTTGCCATTCCTTGGGTTCCTTGAATGGTTTTTTCTTCCTTCTTGGATATTTCTTTACCATATGACATGAGTTTTGTAGATGTTCCGTTTGTCAAAATATTTGACATGTAAATGTCATGTTTTCAAAATCTAAAAATTGGGTTCAACACTACTTGTTATGCGTAAGGAGAATGTGATCCGACAATCCTTTGCTGAGGTCTACCTCTACACATATTCTAGAAAAATTATATATTCCTTCTTTAGTTCTTTATGTACTTCCCCAATATATTCCCAATTCCTTCTGGCACTTTATGATGCCATACATGAAGAGGTAGATTATGCAATCTAACCCATACTAGTATTTTGGATACCACCATTGAATTGACATCAAAATCCCGGAACCATGTGGTGAAAAAAAGTGCTTCATTACCCCATAACCATGGACCCTCTCATAAGATATACTCTCTTATCTCTGATGATTCAAAATTTTTAGGTGAAGAAACCCCTAGAACATAGGTGAATATGACAATTTATTGTCCATGCCATGAAATTCCACTGAAGTAGATCCATTGGTTTTGGCCAAAAATCGTTGAATCTGCATATGACTTCATGGGATTGCAAGATTGTATGAAGATGTTTTGTCTCTGATATATGTACTTCCATTTCTGAGACTTGACTTAGTTGTTCCACAATATAGGGGCTAGGAGAAAAAAAATATTTAGTTAATTGGTAAATCTTAAAAAAAAGGTTCAACTATAAAGCACATTCAACAATTCCAAAAGATGAGTCTTAGGGTAAAGAAAATTTCATAGGATAATTTCTACCTGTTTATGGGAATTATAAAGTAAAGCATCTAGCATGAGGTGCTTCACCTTGAACCGTAATCCATAGAGCATGATTTCAATCTAGAAAGGAAAGTTTAAAGTAAAAATATGTCTACTAGAATATAGATCACTCACAACTATAGGGAGCCTCATGCTCCCTCTCTTATCCTTACTCATCCAACACGGTTGACGCCTATGCAAATGGTTGAATGAAGGGAAAAAGTAATATGTTTCAATTATGATGGAAAATATAGTAAGAGGCATAAATTCTATGAGAAGAAATTATTCTACATAGATTATGAATAAGAAGGAGATAAAGAATCATAACCATCACAATATCTAGAGCTATAAGAGACCATTCCAATGATGCCTTGTCATGCATTGATTGACATCAGTACTCCACAAACCTCAATCTAGATATATATATAAACGGTAATAATGTTGAATTCTCGTAGTACCCATAACTTCATTAGTTACAAATTGGCAAAAACTTCTCAATTGTTTTGTATTTCCAGCACTAGAATTTCAAGTAATTATTGTGGATGGAGGCAACATAAATTGTTTAGGGAAGTTCCATAACATTAAGCTGAATATGGGGGAGTATTTATTGGATAGTCCCATATTAAAATTAAAATGGGTGGTGATAATGTTGTATTAGGTGTCTAATGGTTACAATATCTAGAGCAACAACCCTTAATTTGCAATATTTTTTCATGATATTTTCCTTAGAAGGTAAGAAAGTTGATCTTAGAGGTATCCAAGGGAAAACCTCTAAAGTGATAATCTATAATAGCATGAAAAAGTACTCAAAAAATGACACCATGGTGTAATGAGATGACTATGTGAATTAGATGTTCAAACATCTATATCCTATGATCCAATGTATCCCTAAAAATTTATCAATCATTCCAAGGTATTTGGAAAGACGCCTAAAGAAATTTCAACTGATTGAGATATTGACCATGCTATTCATTTGTAACCTAGAAGAATACCACCTAAAATTAGGCCTTACAAGTATCCATATGCATAAAAGAGTGAGATTGAGCATCTGATACAAGAAATTTTAGAGGTTACAATCATTCAACCTAGCCAAAGTGCTTTCTCTTCACTAATGATGATGGTTACAAAAAAGGATGGTTCATGGTGCATGTGTCCACATAAGTTAACATTGATGTCTCATGGACCCATTAAGGTGTTGTAGGGGATTGGATGTATAGCTTACAAATTGGAGTTGCCTCCATATTCATTGGACATTTGGTCTTCCTTGTTTATTTCCTACATAAAGTAATCATTGACAAGATCCTAGTCCAAACTATTTTACCATAGATAAATAAAGAAGGGAATATCATACTATAACCATAAACAATCCTTGGAATAAGGTTTAAGAAGTTAAGAAATCAAGAATTTACTAAGTACCTCATCAAATTGAAGAACTTACTAGTCGAAGATGTGACATAGGAGGATGAGTTATTCATGTAGAAATGCCCACAATAACTCAAGTGTTGAGGACAACACTTGTTTAAAAAAGAGGGGCATTATATGCCCTAGAAAATCCCTGTGTTAACCTTAAAACCCATTATTAACCCCAAGATATTAAGTTAGTAAATTTCTATTGCTATATTTTTATACCAACTAGAACCTTTCTGATGCAGGAGCATCCTTGGCCTCGGGCAATCCTCATCAACCAAAATCAATTTTCAGTTGAGTTTGTAATAAGTGTTGTTACACCCATGTATTTTAAGTTGCTAATACACCTGCTATGTTTGTTTCTGATACACCCAATGAATGGTTGTTTCTACTCCTGTAGCTACATCTTATCAAAGTGATGACTGCTCTCGAGTTGCTGACACTCTGAGGATCACATGTTGATACTCCCGCTGCATGGAGTTTCTAACACATCTAGAATAGGTCGTTGTTTAGTCGTGCTGGTAGAAGACAAACCCTATTAGATGTGCTACTAGAATGAGATGTAATTTAAATATTTGGTTTTTCTACATGCTAAGAAGAGGTGAATCAATTTAGTTTTGGAAGATGAAGAGGTCGACGGATTGGGAAGCTAATTTTTTCCATTGGAATATGAAGAGGTTAACAATGTGAGGATAAATGGCAGGAACAAGCAAGGACAAGAACTTTCTTCTTTTCTTTTACATTCAGGCTTTGCTAATTCCTCTGAACTCTTGGATGCTTTGATGTTGGACTGTTGGCATACATTCGACTACTGCATGAGTTTCAGGGAGTGCGATTGACCATTATATGAGTTGGCAAGGTGTCTAGTTGTTGTGCATGGTAACGTAGGAAATTCAAGCACTTCGAGGGAATTGTTCTATAATCTAATTTCTTGTCTATAACAACACATTTCAATTAATAAAAGGATACTTGAATCCCTTCCCATGTCCTGATGAGCAGACTCGAATTACTCTCTCTCTTTGTGCTATGTGATTTAATCCTGAATTAATTAATTTAGTAGCCAAACTCCACTGGCCTGGGTTGTGTGCTCTGTAACAACAATCCATATTTTGTAGGTCTTGTGAAAACTATAGAACCTAGACTACATCAAGTGGTATTGGACCAGGATTCATTTTGGAGATTCTCACCTTGATTTGATTCGTATAACAATGTACCAGGAAACCTTGTCAATGGTTCCACAACAAAAGTGTTGAAGGTACAAGTTGGGTCACAAAACCTAGGTTGAGGTCTATGGAGCAGGACAAGGAGGTGCAAGAAATAAAGAACTAAAAGAATTAAGATGAAGAATAGAAGAACTAGAGCATAGAAGAAATTGAGATGCCGAGGTAGATTCAGAGCTTGAAGAAGAAATTGAGATGCCGAGGTAGATTCAGAGCTTGAAGAAGAAATCGATGAAGAACATGAGGTTGAGGAGATAAACCCAACAATGAGGTTGATTTCATACTTGAGAAATAGAGGTAGTGCAAGAGTTGAAGTTTCCTGTTATGATGGAAATATGAGAGTTGATGTGCTCATCAATTGGATTAGAGAACTCGAAAGATACTTCAAGTATGAAAATGTTCAGGATCCAAATCAGGTGAAATTTTCCATGATGAAGTTGAAAGGTCATGTTGCATTGTGGTGGGATATGCTGCAGAAAGACAAAGTAAATAATAAGCTAGAAAAGATCAAGACTTGGAAGAATATGGTCATGAAGATCAAGGAGAAATTTCTTCCTATTGTTTACAAACAAAATTTATATAGACAAGTCCAAAATTTAAGATAAAAGGAGACCTCCGTTCATGAGTATGCCGAGGATTTTTTAGACTGCCACTTCAATCAGATATAAGGAAGCCAAAATTTTAAAGAGTAGTATGGTATGTGAATGGAATGATATACTTGATTCAATATGAAATGTTACACGTTATTTCTGGACTACTAATGAAGCCTATCACATTGCCCCGAAGGTAGAGGGAAATTTAAATAGTAAAACACAACAAAAAGGAAAAATAAGAGGTTTTAGAGGTAGAGTTAGGGCAGGGATTGCTAGAGGTAGTGAAAAGGAATAAGAATCCACCAATGTTCAAGGTGGAAATAGTGCTGGAATAAGCATAGGAAGTCTCACAAGAGGAAAGGGAAGTATGTAATTACTTGTTATCACTATGGAGTTGAAGGACATAAGAAAAATGAGTACCTGAAAGGACAAAGTTAAGGAAGAAGAGGTGAAGCCAAAATATAGGTTACATAAATTGTTGAAGCTTCTATTCCTGGATAAAATGTGACTATGCTACAACAAGAACAAGGATAAAATTTGATGTTTCACAATGTATTGCTCAAACCCCAGAATACGATAGTGGAAGAGACAAAGAAAAGAAGGAAGGTTTTCAAAACTAAATGTAATGTCCAAGGAAAGTGATGTAACTTGGTGATAGATGGTGGAAGTACAAAGAATTTAGTGTCCATCGAAGTCATGGAAAAGTTGAAACTCAAGAGTTTAGTCTATCCAAACCCTTACAAGGTCTAATGGTTACAAAAGGGACAAAAAGTGTAGAAATTTTGAACAATAAACACTTATTCACAGAGATTATCCCGATTATACACTATTGCGAAATACATGCATAATACATAACCTCCTCTACGTTGATCATCAATTTAGCAGCATCAAAAACAATGAAACATCAATCGCATGCACACATTAACACCGTATGTAACCCGGGGAAAGCATACAGCTGAAAACCCCACACTATCTGTATATTATAATGATTGATAACATGTAACAGTACATAGTACAATACTCCTCAAAAGTATCCAACACTATCTCCACTTGTTACACACAAAACTAGCTCAGATCTGAACAAGTCACAGGTTCAAATCTTCTCCACTGCTTTGCCTGCGTCCACTACACAATGCAAAGTGAAAATCACGTGAGCACAAGCTACATTTGCCTTGATATTGGCCCACACTGCGCAATCCTCATTGGCATTACTCAATCCATTGCATGTGCAAAAATCATGCACAACTGATAGTCACAACTCACCCTTTCACTTACCTCTAACACCTGTCTCTGTTGAACTGTCCATGCACTGAGTTAACTGATGTATTCTTTAGTTTCTTTATGAGTTAATAATTAGTGAATTAATTAACAATCAATTCACACAACTCATCACTAGTGTATTCTTTAGTTAGACTAAATACAACTAGTTCAACTAAGTCAAACTGAATACAACTCCATCAACTCCACATCCAACTCCACAGAACTCACATGCATGAGTTCTAACTGAAGTCCTCCATGCAATAGCTCAACTAACACATAAGAAACCACGTGATTCCTTTTTTCAGCTGCATGTTCCACATCCGTATCTTGAACTGAAGTGCTCCAAGAGAATAAGATAATGTTTAGAGTCCAAATATTACTAAGGGCTAATAATATTTGACTATTTCTATTTTTAGCCTGACAGTCTAAAAATAGACTTTGATCATTCCGCTTGGAACCAAAAATAGAAGTCCATATATTTTTCCCAACATGACCAATCATCCATAAACAGAATCTTGCAACTCATAGACCATGATCCATATGTCTAAAAATAGACATACTCTAAAAATAGACTTTGCGCCAAAAAATAGCCTGCGGGCCCACTTAGTGAAGGTGACTCCTTTCCACTAAGATCCATCATCTTGTTGCATTTTCAGCACTCCCTCTCAACAATATATGGATTATCTGCAACCCCTATCCTGCAAGAATGTTCCGCATGCAACACATTTGCCCGGTCCACTTGCTCCAACAACACTTGGAACAAAAACACTCCCAACTGACCACTCTGTTGGGCTAGGAACATACTCTGATGCTGAAGCTCTACCTGCTGCTGACAAGTGCTCCCTCTCTGACATCTGCGCTACTGAAACATCTCCATGCATCTTGCACCATTTCACACTTCTCTGTGCCACCTAGCACTGTGCAGAACACTTGTGCCTCTCACATTGCTGCAGCCTGCTAGCTATGCGCTGTCTTGGGATTCCCTACACTGTCACTCTCTCTGCCGCTCCATCCGCATCTGTCTCTACCCAATCAGTCAGTTCCTGCTACTCCACATCGGGGCTCCCGTATCAAGGTCTCATCCAAGAGGTTGGGTACCTCAAGGATCCTGCCCCTCCTCCTTGGGACGATCACTCTATATCGCCCCACCTCCTACCTGGAGGTATGGCTGCATGTGATCCCTTAGCCCACCTGGCTCGCAGTTTCCCCCTACTGGAGGTCTCTGCATGAGTAGATGTCTCTACTCGATCTCCTCTTAGCTTCCCTTGTTGTGGCTGCTCCACAACCTCCTGAAGCTGTTGCACCAATCATGGCTTCTCCACAATTGTCTGAGACTTCTTCTGGCTCTGCATTTTGAGAGGTAATATACACTCCCTCTCAACCACCAAGTCTCCATCAGTTTCCTCGTTGCTGAAGGCTTTGCATGCATCTTGAACCTCAAGAGCATACAGGTTCTTGACCCGTGAACCAATTTGCTTCACCTGTCTAGTGATGATGTATCTAAGGAAAACCTTTCCCTCACTGAAGATTACATCATAGCCTCTGTCCTCCGGCATCGTGATCGACACCAAGTTTCTCTTCAGTCCTGGTACATACTTGACATCGGTCAAGGTAAGGCGAGATCCATGCTCCCTTTGAAAAATAACCGTGCCTACACCTGAGAAACTATACTTCTCATCATTACCCATTGCTATGAGTATCTGGAGATCTTTCTCCTCCAAAGTACTGAACAAACTTTTGTCACTAGTCATGTGGAAAGAAGCTCCACTGTCAAGAAACCAACCACTTCCCACCATGGATGAAACCATGCATGCGAAGAGTGTGAAATCCAACTCAAACTACGAAGCAAGTGCCTCACCTTCAGATCCTTCCCCGGATCCCTTCTTGGATTTCTTCTTTGGGCAATTAGTAGCATAATGGCCCAACTCATGACAACGAAAGCATCTCACCTTCGACTTGTCAACCTTCTTCCCATCATTGGAAGAACTAGATTCAGAAAGAGAAACCTTCTCCTTCCCCTTCTTCACCTTACTCGCTAAGGCATAGTTCTCCTCATCATGCATGCATGAAGAACTGCCTCTGGTGCTCCGTCTGATCTCCTCCTGCACAAGATCCGACCAAAGTCTCTCCCATCCTGGCAATTTCTCCCGACCATTGACAGAGTCCTGATAGGAATTCCAACTCTTTGGAAGACCATGGAGAGCCAAGCTCACCAAGTCCTCATCATCGACAGTCACCCCCACACTTCCTAGCTCATCCCGGCATTGGGTGAACTTTGTGAGATACTTGGGCATACTGTCTCCGTTCTCACACTTAATGTTTATGAGTTTATCCTTGAGAACCAACTTCCTCTGGTCGCTCTTGATTTGGAATAAATCTGTCAATTCTTTCCACATCAAGTATGGAGAAGCCTTTCCATGCAGGCTGGATACAATGTGATCCTTCACACCCTCCAATAGAATCCTTCGACACTTTGCTGTCTTCTTTTGCCAAGCCTCAACTTGTGCAGTATCAGTAGGCTTTAGGACCTCAGCTTCTATGAACTCCTTTAGCCCATTATCATCTAACATCGCCTCCATCCTGTCTTTCCATGCAATATAATTTGAGCTGCCTTCAAGAGCATACTCCAATCGCAATCCGTTGAAAGACATTTCAACTTTGACACCAAGAAAACACTGCTGCAAATTCGAATTCCACCAGCTCAAAACTCAACCGCTTCTGATCTAAAATTCGTGAGAACAAAGTATTTCTCGTACAGAGATTGAATGTATGGGAATTCACCAGATATCTCACCTTCGAAAAGAAGGATGAATCCAGAGGCTACCTGACCCGATTACAGACTCTTCCTGAAGAAATAAAATGTAATCACTTTATGAATAATAGATCTGATGATCAACAACTCTGATACCATGTAGAAATTTTGAATAATAAACACTTATTCATAGAGATTATTCCGATTATACACTATTGTAGAATACATCCATAATACATAACCTCCTCTATGTTGATCATGAATTTAGCAGCATCAAAAACAATGAAACATCAATCGCATGCACACATTAACATAGTATGTAACCCGGGGAAAGCATACAGCTGAAAACCCCACACTATCTGTATATTATAATGATTGAGAACATGTAACAATACATAGTACAATACTCCTCACAAGTATCCAGCACTATCTCCACCTGTTACACACAAAACTAGCTCAGATTCGAACAAGTCACAGGTTCAAATCTTCTCCACTGCTTTGCCTACCTCCACTGCACAATGCAAAGTGAAAATCACGTGAGCACAAGCTACAATTTCCTTGATATTGGCCCACACTGCGCAATCCTCATTGAAATTACTCAATCCATTGCATGTGCAAATCTCATGCACAACTGATAGTCACACTCACCCTTGCACTTACCTCTAACACCTGTCTCTGTTGAACTGTCCATGCACTAAGTTAACTGATGTATTCTTTAGTTTCTTTATGAGTTAATAATTAGTGAATTAATTAACAATTAATTCACACAACTCATCACTAGTGTATTCTTTAGTTAGACTAAATACAACTAGTTCAACTAAGTCAAACTAAATACAACTCCATCAACTCCACATCCAACTCCACAGAACTCACATGCATGAGTTCTAACTGAAGTCCTCCATGCAATAGCTCAACTAACACATAAGAAACCACGTGGTTCCTTTTTCCATTTGCATGTGCCACATCCGTGTCTCGAACTGAAGTGCTCCAAGAGAATAAGATAATGTTTAGAGTCCAAATATTACTAAGGGCTAATAATATTTGACTGTTTCTATTTTTAGCCTGGCAGTCTAAAAATAGACTTTGATCACTTCGCTGTGAACCAAAAATAGAAGTCCATCTATTTTTCCCAACATGACCAATCATCCATAAACAACATCCTGCAACTCATAGACCATGATCCATATGTCTAAAAATAGACTTTGTGCCAAAAATAGCCTGCGGGCCCACTTAGTGAAGGCGACTCCTTTCCACTAAGATCCATCATCTTGTTGCGTTTTCAACAACAAGTGGTTGTGACTAACAATGCTTGTTGAATTTCAAATCGATAGCTGTCAGGAACACACATTGTGCGATGTGGTTGACATGGACAAATGCCACATACTTCTAGGAAGTCTGTGGTTATTTGAAAGACAAGTTTACCATGATGGTTTAGAAAATACATATGAGTTTATGAAGGATGGCCAACAATACAAGCTCACCCCAATGCTGGAAAATACAACTACAATAATAGGAATTTGTGGAAGTTCAACACATGTAACAACGAGATCATGTTGTGTTTAGCCAAGGAGTTTTTACATGAGGAATGAAAGGAAAAATTATGTTTAGAGTGATTCCAAAGGTTGTGCCAGAGGAAGTGAAATTAGGAACCATCCTGACAAAATATAAATCCTTGTTAGATGAATTCAAGGAGTATGTTGCTGATGAATTGCCAAGACTACCTCGCGTGAGAAGTATTTGTCATCAGATTGAATTGATTCTAGGATAGATCTTACCAAAAAATGTACCTTATAGGATGACTCCAATAGATAATGAGGAAGTAAATAAGTAGGCACAAGAGTTGCTTGATAGAGGATTGATAGGGGAAATTTTGAGTCCATGTGCTTTACCAACTGTATTGACTCCAAAGAAGATAGATGAATGGAGGATGTGAAAAAATCTAGAGCCATTAATAAGATAACCATTAAGTACCAATTTCCCTTGCAAAAGATGGATGATATTATGGATTTCTTTGGTGGGTGTGCATATTTCGCTAAGATTGACTTGAAGAGTGGTTACATCAAATATAGATCAGGGAAGGTGATGAGTGGAAAACTACTTTCAAGATGAACGAGGAATTGCTTAAATGGCTGGTTATGCCATTTGGACTAACTAATTCCCTTATCACTTTCATGAGGCTCATGAAAGGTCTTGAAACCATCCTTGGGAAAGCTTTTTTAGTGTACCTAGATGACATTTTAATTTTCAACAAAAACATAGAGGAGCACTTGTAACACATAAGGCAAGTGTTGTAAAGGTTGAAGGAAGAGAAGTTGCTGGTCAACTTGAAGAATTTTATATTCATGCAGGATGAGTTAATGTACTTGGGATTTGTGATTTACAAGGAAGGTTTGAAGATGGACTCTAAAAAGGTGAAGGCTATTTTTTATTTTCCAACACCTTAATTTACTTTTGAGGTGAGGAGTTTTCATGGATTGGCTAACTTCTACTAGAAATTCATGAGGAATTTCATCCATATTTTTTCACCTCTTACTAAGTGCATGAAGAAGGGGAATTTTAAATTGAAATTTTCAGCAGGGAAAACATTTACAAATCTGAAAAGGAAGGTGACAGAGAAACATGTTTTGGTGCTTCTAAACTTTGATAAAGTATTCCAAGTTGATTGTGATGCAAGTGGGACAATAATTGAAGAAATTCTAAGTCAACAAGGTAGACCAATAACATTATTCAGTGAGAAGATGATAGATTCCAAGAAAAATTATTTTGTATATGATCATGAATCTTATTCTATTGTGTAGGCGTTGAAGAAGTTGAGATACTATTGGTTGCCCAAGGAATTTGTCTTGTTTACTGATCACAAGGCATTACAATATATTAATAGTCAAGGTAAGTTGAATCAAACACAATTTAAATGGGTTGAATTCATACAAAGTTGTACATTTGTTTTGAAGCATAGATCTAGAAATTCAAACAAATTTGCAGACACCTTGAGTAGGAGAGTGTTTTTACTCAACACTTTGCTAGTAGAAATGAAGGTTTGGAGAATATGAGGGAACTATATGCACAAGATGTTGATTTTGGAGAAGCTTGGACATCTTGTAAAGCACCTTGGAGTGTGGACATAACTATGTTTTTGGATTACCATATTCAAGAATGGTTTTTTATTTAAAAATTAGCAATTGTTCATTCCTCAAGGGTCAATGAAGTTGACTCTTATCAAGGAGATACATAGTGGAGGCCTAAGTGGAAATTTTGGCATGGATAAGACCACAATGTTGGTAAAGGAGAGATATTTTTTCCTATCATCAACAAGGATTTCAAAAATTTGTTGAATGTGGTAGAGTTTTCCAAATAGATAAAGGTAGAATTCAAAATATAGGGTTTTATACTCCATTGTTGATACCAAAAAGGCCTTGGAAAAATGTGAGCATGGACTTTGTCTTAGGACATGCAGAGAAAGCATGATTTAGTGATGGTTGTTTTAGATAGGTTTTCTAATATGGAACATTTCATAGCATCAAAGAGGACAAGTGATGCTACTAAAGTGGTTCTTTTATTCTTCAAAGAGGTAGTGAGACTTCATCGGTTTACAAGAACCATTACTTTAGACACAGATGCAAGATTTTTGGGTCACTTTTGGAGGATTTGTGGAATAATACGGGATCTAAACTATTATATAGTTCAGCCTATCATCTGAAGACAGATGTACAAACGAAAGTAGTAAACAAGAGTCCTGGTAATTTTCTAAGAAGTTTGAGTGGTGAGAATCCCAACCAGTGGGATATGGTCTTGGCATAGAAAAAGTTTCCATACAATGACTCAATTAATAGATCCAATTGTAAGAGTCCATTTCAGATTATTTATGGGTAGCCACCAAAGGATATTATGGGCCTGATATAGTTTCCAGATTTGGGGGAAAGGAAGAGTGTTGATACAAGTGATTTTGTAGACAACCTGAAACTGATACACGAACATGTGAAGCAAATATTGCAACAAAGTAATGATAGGTATAAGGAGAAAGTAGAGTAAAAAAGAAGAGCAAGGGTTTTCGCTGAAGGAGAGATGGTAATAGTGTATTTGCGAAAAGAGAGGTTTCCCAGGGGAACTGACAACAAGTTAAAATATAAGAAAATAGACCCATGTAAAATTCTTTAGAAAATTTTGGAAATGACTACAAGCTGGAGTTGCTAAGAGACTTGGATATCACTCCAATATTCAATGTAGTTGATCTATATGAGTTTCATGGAGGAGAATGCAGTGAAGAGATAGGTATGACCACTGAGTGGAAGAAACAATTACTAGTCAATCATGTCAAAGAAGTGGAAGAAATTATGACCAACAAGATTGGAAAGAAGACTCGTTGCAGGGAGTATTTACTGTGTTTGGACAAATGGAGAAACAGGAGATCTGAAGATGCATCAAGGGTGACTGAGTAAGAGCTAGCATGCCTAAAAGAGACTTCAATCTTATAAGGAAATACCACATGAGCTGGTATCTCATATTTTCTTACCAAGGGTGTTTGATGCAAGGGAATCCTTGGCCTTGGGCAATCCTCATTAACCAAAAACACGTTTATGTTGAGTTTGTAATAAGTGATGTTACATCCTTGTATTTTAAGTTACTGATTGTTGGGTCCCTATAATACTAGTGATTACCCCATTACTATTGTAGTTATACCCCTTATTTATATTGTTGTGCCCCTATTCCCCCCATATTGTTATTTCTGTGCCCCATAGAATCCCTCTATTATTATTTTTGTGGCTTTATATTATTATTGTTAGGTCGGCTGGATTATATTGTGACTCCTTAGACTCCTATATATAGAAAGGAGGATTTGTCATTTGTATCATCCAAGAATTGTTCATTTATGTAATGTAAAGGAGGTTTCCCCCTCGAAGAGGCTGAATTCTAAGGCGTTGATCTTTCTTTTCTATCTTTTCTTGAGCTGGTTTCATAACATTTGGTATCAGAGCTTTGGATTCTAGGGTTTCGCTACTCCAAACAGGTCATCGTGGCATTTTCACTATAACTTTTTTTCTGTGACGTTTCAGAAGTCGTAAAAAAAAACCATTTGAGAAGAAATCGTGCTGAATCTTGGGTCCGAATTTAAGAACTTTTCGCGCGATATTTGCGGAGATATGGTCTGAGGAAGTTGGTCTTTCTACAGACTCCTGAATTACATTCAAAACAGGTGACCTAGGGAAAATCATCATAACTTTTTCTCTGGGGATCGGATTGAAATTTCGTAAGAAGGTACAGAAAGAGGACGGACTGTATCTTCTTGTATATCTTTTTCAGAACCAAAGGTCGAAAATTTTACACGTGGCACTTCATACAACTTCACTCTTTTGGAAAGGTATATAATCAGGTCATCTTAGGAGATTGTGCATAACTCCTTCTTGGAGAATCCAATTTGGATCAGACTGGTGGCATTGGAAAGAGGACAAAAAGAGCTACTATAGGTCACAATTTCAGAACTAGATGATTGGAAAGTACAGAGATACATCAGAGGCAATATCAAGCTCCTACAAAGTGAAAAAAGGTGTGTAGATTTTTTTAAATTTTTGCTTAAGCTTGATTTGAAAATTTATTTTGAAGGAATTCAAAGGGCATAGTAGAGCATTATTATCGGTAACTGATGCCCCAAGGAAAGAAAATGCAAACACCTAGTAAGGAACCTGAAAGCTCTAGCATGACTCATGAAGAAGAGGAAGAAATGCAACATGATATATCAAAATTACAAGACCAAGTGCAACAACTGTCCCTTGCACAAAAAGGAATAGAATCTAAGATGGATGGTTTAAAGAAAGATGTAGAAGCTAAGATGGATGGTTTAAAGAAAGGTGTAGAAGCTAATATGGAATTTTTAAAGAAAGGCGTAGAAGCTAAGATGGATGGCATGGAAGCTAAGGTGAATGGCATGGACGCTAAAATTGATGGCATGGATGATAAGATGGAAGAATTGTAGATAAATATGAATAAGTTGCTACAAGAAATGGTCACTAAGGATGAAAGAGTACTAAAGGAAACTCATGATGAGAATAAAAGAAATGTTAATCATGATTCCATAGACTCTAATGTTGGATCGAAGACTCACCATGTTCCAAAAATCGATATGAGGAAGTTTGATGGCAAGGATCCCACCAATAATGTGCAAAACACACAAAAGGTACGTATGGCAACTTTATATTTGGAACCAAATCAGTTTGTATGGTATCAATGGCTTTGTTATCGTAAACAATTTATCACTTGGGCAATTTTTACGGAAGAATTGATAGCACATTATGAGGATACAAAAAGCAACACTTTTTTTAGCCAATTGATAAGTCTCAAACAAAAGGGTTCAATAATGGAGCACATTGAGGAGTTCCAAAAATTGAACATAAGGGTAAAAGATATTCCAGAGGAGCATAGGATTGATGTGTTCATAGGGTCTTTAAAGGATAATATCCAACATGATGTGCGCCTTTGGGAACCTGATTCATTAGAGAAGGCATTCAGGTTAGCAAGAAAAATGGAAAGAAAAATTATGGCAACTAGGAAGCATACCATTAACAACTATAAAGATGGAAGTGCTGTTGCCCTTAGTCTTCCACAACCTACAAGGTTGACACCACAACAATTGGAAGAAAAAAGAGCAAAAGGGCTTTGTTACAATTGTGATAGCAAATACACAAAAGGTCATAAGTGTGCTGAGAAGAAATTATTCTACATAGATTGTGAAGAGGAAGAAGAAAAGAAGCAAGAAAGGTCAAAAGAAGAGGATATATTCCAGGAACAAAGCCTAGATGAAGAACAAATAAATCCGACCATATCTTGTAATGCATTGGCGGGAATTACCACTCCTCAAACCATCAAGATAGAAGGACAAATCAAGAAGAAAAAGGTAATAGTGTTGATTGATTCAAGAAGCACCCACAATTTTATTCATTGTAGGGTAGCAAAAGAATTGAATTGCTTCCTATATCCAGCACCAGAGTGTCAAGTGATGATTGCAAATGGAGGAACAATAAATTGTTCTGGAAAGTGCCATAATATCAAGCTATCCATGGGAGAATATGTATTGACTAGCCCAATGCTTTCCATTCCAATGGGAGGTGCTGATGTTGTACTAGGAGTCCAATGGCTACAATCCTTGGGTACAATAGCTTTTAATTTTCAAGAACTTTTCATGAAATTTTCTGTGGAAGGAAAGGAAGTTGAATTAAGGGGTATTGCAGGGAAACCAGGAAAGATAATCAGCTCTAATGGCATGACAAAGCTTCTAAAAAAGGAGCAAAGAGGTGTAATTGCACAATTATGTTCGCTAGATGTTTCCACATTGGAATCATCTATTTCTCCAGATCTCCAAAAAGTCCTGGACAATCATTCCAAGGTATTTGAGACTCCCAAAGGTCTCCCACCTATGCGTGATCATGATCATGCTATTCATCTGATTCCAGGAAGTGTTCCTCCAAACATCAGGCCGTACAGATATCCATATGTCCAAAAAAGTGAAATTGAACGTATGGTTGCAGAAATGCTAGAGGCTGGTATAATTCAACCGAGTCAAAGTTCTTTCTCAGCTCCAGTAGTATTGGTGCACAAGAAGGATGGATCATGGCGCATGTGTCCAGATTATAGGGAGCTCAACAAGCTCACTATTAAAGATAAGTTCCCCATTCCTGTCATTGATGAATTACTGGATGAATTGCATGGATCAATTTACTTCACCAAGTTGGATCTTCATTCGGGATATCATCAAATCAGAATGAAGATTGAAGACATTCTGAAAACAACATTTAGAACTCATGAGGGTCATTATGAATTTTTGGTCATGCCTTTTGGCCTTACCAATGCACCTTCAACATTTCAAGGTTTGATGAATTCAATTTTCAAACCATTCCTTAGAAAATTTGTGTTAGTATTTTTTGATGATATACTAATCTACAACAAGTCTTGGAAGGATCATGTTGAACATGTTGACAAGGTGCTACAACTATTGGAGGAGAAACAATTATATGCAAAAAGATCCAAATGTTTCTTTGGAGTCCAGGAGGTGGAATATTTGGGTCATATTGTATCTCATGAAGGAGTTAAGGTAGACCCTAGAAAAATTAAAGCCATTAAGGAATGGAAAATCCCCACATCCATAAAGCATCTGCGAGGATTTCTTGGGTTGACAGGGTATTATCGCAAGTTCGTTAAGAATTATGGGAGAATAGCAGCACCTCTAACAACATTATTGAAGAAAGATTCATTTTCATGGACTCCGGAAGCAACAAAGGCCTTTAAACATCTTAAAGAGGCAATGTGCCAAGCACCGGTCTTAGCTACACCGGACTTCACAAAAACCTTTATTGTGGAATGTGATGCTTCAGGAAATGGAATTGGTGCTGTTCTAATGCAAGATGAAAGACCCATTGCTTTTGAAAGTCGTCCAATCAAGGGAAAGTTTTTAAGCAAAGCTATTTATGAGAAGGAAATGTTGGCAATACTCCATGCACTTAAGAAATGGCGACCCTACCTAATGGGAAGACACTTCAAGGTAAAAACGGATCATGATAGCCTTAAATACTTTTTAGAACAAAGATTATCCTCTGAAGAGCAACAAAAGTGGGTCACAAAGATGTTGGGTTATGACTTTGAAATCATCTACAAAAAAGGGAAGCAAAATGTGGTGGCAGATGCACTCTCAAGAAAGGATGAGGATATGGAAGCATTGTTGTGTGCCATTTCTATTATCCAACCAGATTGGATAAACGAAGCAAAGGAGGAATGGAAGAATGACGAAGAAGTGTGGGCACTTATTCGAAAGCTACAACAAGATTCCAGTACTTCTGATACATTTAGCTGGCAAAATGATTCGTTATGGTACAAAGATCGCTTATACCTCTGTAAGAATTCCCAGCTAAAACAAAATATTCTTATGGAATTGCACACTTCTCCCTTAGGAGGGCACTCAGGATTTTTAAAAACTTACCACAGGGTTAAGAAGGAATTTTTTTGGGATGGCCTTAAATCAGATATTCAAAAGTTTGTGGCGGAATGTTTGGTTTGCCAACAAAATAAAGTTGAAACAATTAAGACACCGGGTCTATTACAACCTTTATCCATTCCAAGCCAACGTTGGGAGGAGGTTTCAATGGATTTTATCACAGGTTTACCCAAGTCTGAGGGAAAGAGTGTCATCATGGTGGTAGTTGACAGACTTACCAAGTATGCACACTTTTGTGCATTATCACATCCATTTAAAGCCAGTACAGTTTCTACTGCATTTATGGAAACAATTCAAAAGCTACATGGAAACCCAAAGATTATTGTAAGTGACAGAGATCCCATTTTCACTGGAAATTTTTGGACAGAATTATTTTCTTGTCTTGGTACTCAGTTAGCTCATAGCTCATCTTATCATCCTCAATCTGATGGGCAAACTGAGATAGTAAACAAATGTTTGGAAGGATATCTTCGTTGCTTTGTATCTGATAAACAGACACAATGGGTCAAATGGTTGCCTCTGGCTGAATGGTGGTATAACACTTCCTTCCATACAGCAAAAAAAATGACCCCATTTATGGAACTTTATGGGTGCCAACCACCATCAATCACATCATATTTAAGAGAAAATTCTAAGGTTCAGGCAGTGGAACATCACATCGAACATCAACAACAAGTCCTCCAACTCTTAAAGGATAACCTCGTGTTGGCACAAAATAGAATGAAACAACAGGCAGATCAACATCGCAGTGAAAGAAGTTTTGATGTAGGTGATTGGGTATTCCTACGACTACAACCATATAAGAAAATGTCCCTAAAGCAAGCTAAGAAGGATAATAAATTATCACCAAAGTATTATGGTCCGTACAAGGTGTTGGAAAAGATTGGTACTATGGCATACAAATTGGAGCTTCCTGCAGCTTCTCGATTGCACCCAGTTTTCCATGTTTCATGTTTAAAGAAGGTTATAGGCGACAAGCTCCCAGTTCAAACAATATTGCCAGAACTTGACGAGGAAGGAAAAATTATATTGGAACCGGAAGCAGTCACAGAAACAAGAACTCGACAGCTACGAAATCGATCAATTTCAGAGTATCTTATCAAGTGGAAGAACTTATCCGCTGAAGATTCCACATGGGAGGATGAGAATTTTATGCAGAAGTATCCAGAACTGCTCAAGCGTTGAGGACAACACTTTTTTGAAGGAGAGGGGCATGTTGGGTCCCTATAATACTAGTGATCACCCCATTGCTATTGTAGTTATACCCCTTATTTATATTGTTGTGCCCCTATTCCCCCCATATTGTTATTTCTGTGCCCCATAGAATCCCTCTATTGTTATTTTTGTGGCTTTATATTATTATTGTTAGGTCGGCTGGATTATATTGTGACTCCTTAGACTCCTATATATAGAAAGGAGGTTTTGTCATTTGTATCATCCAAGAATTGTTCATTTATGTAATGTAAAGGAGGTTACCCCCTCGAAGAGGCTGAATTCTAAGGCGATGATCTTTCTTTTCTATCTTTTCTTGAGCTGGTTTCATAACAAACTTGTTACGTTAGTTTATGATACACCCAGTGAATGGTTTGCTAATACTCCTGTAGCTACATTTTATCAAAGTGACGACTACTCTCGAGTTGCTGACACTCCCAAGATCAAGTGATGATATTCATGCTACGTGGAGTTGCTGACACATCCAAAATTCGTCGTTGTTAAGCTACACTACTATAGGACAAACCCTGTTAGATGACTACTAGAATGATACATAAACTACAAATTTATTTTGTCTCCATACTGAGAAGAGGTGAATATATTTAGTTTTGGAAGATGAAGAGGCTAGAGACCTAGGAAACGATTTGTTTTAGTGGAATGCAAAGAGGTAAAAAACGTGAGGATAAATGGCGGGAACAAGGAAGGAAAGGAACATTTCTTTTTTTCTTCTGCATTAAGGATTTGATTTTTCCTCTTGGATCTTAGACTCTTGGTTGTTAGACCACTGACATTGGTTTGACTATTGCACGACTTTCAAAGAGTGTGATTGACTATTGTACGATTTATAAAGGTGTCTAGTTGCTGTGCGTGTTGTTGCTGTGTAACATCATATGCAATTCAAGTGCTTTAAGGGAGTTGTTTTGTAATTTGAGTTATTGTATGTAACAACACATTTGAATTAATAAAAGGATACTCAATCCCTTCTTATGTCCTCATGGGAAGACTTGAATTAGTCTCTCTCTTCGTGTTTTGTGATTTAATCCCGAATTAATTAATTTATTAGCCTAACTCTAATGGTTTGGGCTATGTGCTTTGTAACAACAATACATATTCTATAAGTGCTGTTAAATCTATAGAACTTGGATTGTGTCACTTTCATTATACCCTTTGTCTCCCATATATAGAAACACACACACACACACACACACACACACCCACACATTTGACCTAGTCTTAGGATAATCATATATTGTATTATAATATATTCACTATAAAAAGAAGTTTCATCGTCAAAGTGGATTTTATTCATCTACTTATTATCATTTTTAAGGTGTAATGTTCATAACATATGCTAGGAAGTTTGGTGGAAAAATAAGTAGGTGGTGGGCTCAAGTTCTCAATAGGGTTTGTGAGTAGGATTTGGAAACACATATCTTCATGAAGTAAGTGTCATTGGCATGTAATATGTTATGAACAAAACCATTGGTCATAGAGTAGATTAAGGTGGTAGGGAGTCTTAGATGTGAGAAGAGGGGGCCTTGAGGGAGACTGAGGGAGTATTGGTGGGGTAGTATGAGGAAATATAGAGTGGAAAGAACATAATAACAATGCCATACGTAATTATGTGGGGAGTGACATCATGCTTAGATAAATATTATTGCTATGGTTCATATGGTGGGTGAACACATTAGGGTTTCTTCCTTATAATCCAATCCAAACAAGTTGGTGAATGTTGTATCCATAAATATTGTAATATGCGTATGTGAAAACTTTAGCTAAACATATGATATATGAATTCATTGAGAGGTATTACCATTAGACTTATAACAACTTGCACATACCAATATTCCAAATATTTTATGGTGAAGATTCCTAGTTTTTCTTTACTTTGGTGTAGTTGAGTGAAAAATTATTTTGCAACATCAACATTCATGTAACCACCCCTCCCATATTTACACACCTTCATCGGCTTGCGGAGGTAAACATGAAATTCAGGTTAATATAACATGAATAAACTTACTAAGTATAGTTAAGGAAGTGGAATCGACAAACTAAAACTTTACTAACCTTCCTCAACAGTTATAGGACCACTAGGAGCTAAACAACCACTCTAGGTAACTAGACCTTGAGCTAGACTGCTTTTCCACTTACCTGAACTCCCAGTCACATGCACAAGCCTGCATCACTATAGGCCTCCATTAAGCCCGCAAGGGTTCAATTGCAGTCATAATTTCCCAGTTTTGATCTTGTAACCACATAATCTATGCCATCGTTTTAGGGCTAGACTCTAGATCATCGCCCAGAACTTGATGAAACTTTCAAAAAAAATAAATGACACAAAGAAAAAGCCTCTAACACAAAACTTAATCAAGTAATTGACCTAACCAAGCCTAACCATGACAATCATTTCATCAAACACATTGTGAACATGTAATCTACAGGTCATGAATGCATATATGAACATATGGGTCTGATACTTATCTGAGAATCATTAAGGAGGTATAATGCACTCTCATAATTGCTGCTTAACATCTATTATCTCATGCATTCATTAACCATTCATCAACAAATAAAACATATAGATAGCTATATCTATAACTTGTTATGAACCATGCTTATAACCAAAATAATAACCCTGATAAAACAACCATTAAAGCCACATAATAATAAGTATAATTACTCATTAAATACAAGAGGGAAAATAGTTCTTATTAATAATATGAAAAATCCAACTAAGTTAGGGACTTCCATGTACCACCCAACCATAGAATGAACTGAACCAAAGCTCTCTTTCAGCCAATCACCCATGTGCCATATTCCAACCATGAATGTGGGACCCACAACAAAACAACCAGGATTCCTCAGGCTTTACCACAATCCCACAAAAACTGGTCAAGGGAATCCTAGGCCCAAAGCGAGCACCTACACAATCAGGATTTACCACAATCCCACCATTACTGCTCAAGGGATTCCTAGGTCCAAACAATAAACATACACTACTAGGATTTACCTCAATCCCGCCAAAACTAGTCAAGGGATCACTAGGCCCTAAACAAGATTGGATGCCTCCAAATTTCTTCACCAATACCTTGAGGAATTTTCCTGTTTCCAACCTCAAGATTTACTAAAATCCCACCATTATCGGTAAAAGGATTTCTAGGACCTTGGGAATTTTCCTTAGACCACTTCACCTGGTTCCAAAATCATCTAGTAATCCAAAGCTCAACCAAATGAAAGTACCCCATCACACCATGGCTATCCAAAAATGGCAAGAAAAAGATGAAAATCACTATCAGACCTAAAAATACCCATGCCAATGAAAACAAGAGAACCAAATATACACATGCATATACCATGCATGCCAAAACTAGTAAGGAAACTATACATGAAACTTGATACTTGCAAGTAATCCTGATGTAGCCACTTGATCCACCTCTTCCTTGATTAATTCTTGCTTCCCTTTTCTTTCTTGTCCTTCCTTTGCCTTCCTTTCTTCAATTCTAGAGTGCTCCAAGAATTATCTAAGTGTGCAAGAGTATGAGAGAGAGAGACATAATAGAGAGAGTGATCCACCATAGATCTGTCAAAAGTTTCAATTAACAAAATCCATGAATTGATACTTAGAAGACTTTTTTTTTTTTATCATTGAGGCCTCTATTTTCTTCAATTTCCCCTATTTTATTTATTTATCTAATTTACCTTCATGCAAACCTGTGACCTTTCATCTCCCTTTTCTCCTATTTTCCTTTATTTTCATAAATAAAATACCAATTAATGCCTCTTTTCCTTTCAATGTTTTTTCCAATCCTTTGCCAATTTCCTTATCCATAATAAATCAAAATGAACACCCATTAGGATGTTTTTCCCACCATTCAAATTGGAATACATGTCCCATGACCTTGGTCTTATATTTTTTTACATGGAAATCAACCAGCGGTTGTTAGAATTCAATTTCAAGATTTTGGAATGATTTTTATGAAACTCAATATTTGTTCGTGTATATCTTTCCACCCACATCTTATCAAGGATGGTGTTTGAAATATCAAGTTTTTTAGTAGCATGTTTTGATTTCAGTCCCTTAACTTCCATGCTAATGATGAAGCACATGTATTCCATACAAGTCTATCCACATAGAGTTTATAGCTTTTTACTTTCATGTCCTTAACAAGAAAATAATGTTTTTGTAGAAAATATCTTGCATTGATAATCACAAAAGCTTTAATAATAATTTTACAATTACCTATAATAAAAAGCATTCAATATTATATAGGAAAGGAAATTCTATTTCTTTTTTAAAGCTTGTACAAATGGTATTTATAGTGGATTTATAATCAACAATGATGTAAGGGACTAAAATTCCATTGGAATTAATAGGCATCAATGTGTCTAACTTGATGATGCAATGGATACTTGGAAGATTTGTTGCAGAGATTTTGTTTTTTGAGTTGAACTCATATAATGACATTATGATGTAAAATAACCTTCTTGAGGAATGAATTGTCCATGTCAAATGAAATGTGAGCATAAGTTAGATACCAGGTTGACTCTAAATGTTGCATGATTTGGAATGTACAATCATGATCTTTTTTTTAAACTTATGCCTTCATAAATTTACTCTATAATGTTCAATAGAGGAGTTATGCATTCTAGATGTGTTATTGACAAAGTGAAAAGAGAGGTTACTAATTTCATTGACAATATTAAATATGCCGAACCTAATATAGTGTTATTTGGCATGGTAGTTTTCTTACCCTTAATTTGAGCACTTGAGGGTGTGACTAATAGAAAAGTGGAAATATAGGTTGTTTGAATGCTCATGTATTTTTGAGGGTTTATATGCCTAACAACTTAGAAATGTGCTTCTTGCAACTCTATAGTTTGATATGCGGTAGCCAATATAGTTCCACAAATATATGATTTGATTTCTTTGATTATAGGTTGTTGAAGTTGTTGAAATATGGCAAAAAGAATATTCCAATTTAATTTGTCCTTGAAATAAATTGTGAATTAAAATTGAATTTAGTCTTAACAACTACTTGGAAATGATTAATTAATTTATTTTAAATTAATTAGTTGGAGAAATTCAAGTTAGAAGTCTTTCTGAAGTCATGCAAGAGTTATCCCTTAAATTAAGGAGATAAGATTGAGTTATATTTGAGTTGTAATTAGTTAACTCAGTTTATTGAGCTAAGTCCAGTTAAATTAGTTCCAAACTGTTTGAGGAACTAATAGTGAGTTAATATTTAGTTGATGCATTAATGCACTCAACTAGTGCTACTCCAGTCAACTGAAGATTCCCTCATTAGAAACTCATGCATGTCTATTTTGAGAAAGACCCAGTTGAGATTAATGTTCAAGGACAATGTACTATCAGTTGCATGTGTTTTTTCATGGAGAAAACTCATGCATGCAGTTAAGGATTTATCCTTGAGGATTGTGCAGTTTTGAAGGAGGTTTTCCACTTGGTAATAGGTGAATCATCCAAAAGGAACAACGCATGGAAATAGGAGCTTGGAAGGTAGAGAGGAAGTTTGGAGAGAAGCCAAGATTGCCTATAAGCATCTGTGAGGATTGCACTGAGAGCTGGCTAGCTGTGAGAGCTAAGGCTTTGTATAATTCCTATGTATTTCCACCATATATGATAATACAATAGTGTGGGGTTTTTAGCTAAGGCTTTCCCCAAAGTATTTTCATGTGTATTGTGCCATTGATTCTTCTTATTTTGGTTATATTGTTCAGCTCGATCTTTAAGCTTTCACAAATTGATAGTAGAAGTAGGTTATAGTATTCTGCTTTGATTTATATTGCATTATTGGGTTAACCTACCATTAGATTTTCTACATGGTATCAGAGCTAGGTCTGTAGAAATTTCTACATGGTATCAGAGCGAGATTTGTAGAGAATTTATACATGATATCGGAGCTGTGAACAATATACTGAGAAGAGAATTCGAAGTTTGAAGTTCGGGGTTGCAGATGCAAATTGAATTCATATCATACTTCAAGGTTGCCTTGGAAGGTAGCTTGAATTACATAGCATGGAAAGATAGAATGTGTAGGTTTTAACCCTGTACATAAATTACTTGCATACGAATTCTAAAACACAAAATATAAACGATGCGAGAGCATAACACATAAAACACATATACACAGAGATTTCCCCCTGGATCCCAAAACTAGGACTACCAGCTTGATTTTTCATTATGTTCCTTTCAATGTTATAATACATATTTATACATGTCGAAGCATCCAATACCATGGACCAAAAAAACCATCGCATCCAATACCATGGACAGAAAACCATCGTGTCCAAAAAACATGTGCGAAAATCATGCACAAAACCATAGGTGGGTCTGCCCAACCTAAGATAGGGTCCAAAACCAAAATTTTCCAAGGCGCTACCCCGGACCCCATAAAGTGGGGTTACAGGTACACCTCAAACCCCCTGTGACACCCCCCCCCCCCAAACGCTACAAAATCGGCACAAGGAGGGGGGGCTCCGCCGCTCCTCTAACCCCTTGGTTAACTACGTGGGCTAGTCGTGGAAAGAATATAACACAACCCAACAGAATGGAGGCTGTATTAGAAGACAATGGCTTGAAGGAATCTTTGATTAAGAAATACCAAAGACAACTTCAACTAATGCACAAGAGTTGGCTGAGTGGAAGAAGTGTGTGGCGAAGGTGAGACGAATCATCCTTGAGGGAGTTCGAGACCATATTGTCTTGAGTCTCCATGGGAGGGAAACTCCATTTTCAATGTGGAAGACATTGAAGGACCTGTACCAGAACAATAGCGACCAGAGGAAATTGGCGCTCAAGGATAATCTTCAAAGAATCAAGATGGAGAAGGGCGATACTATTTCCACATATCTGAACAAGCTCACCTCCTGCAGAGATGAGCTTGGCAGTGTGGGAATAACTACTACCGATGATGATATGGTGAGCCTCGCTCTCCATGGCCTTCCAAAGAGTTGGAATAGCTACCAGGACTCTGTGAATGGAAGGGAGAAACTATTGGATTGGGAACGACTATGGTCAGATCTTATGCAGGAGGAGATCAGGAGGAGCACATGAGATGGTTCTTCATCCAAGAATGGTGATGAAGAAAATCTGGCTTTAGCAAGTAAGGCAAGGAAAGGGAAGGGGAAGGCTTCCCATTTCAAATCAAATTCTTCTCATGGAGGGAAGAAGGGTGACATGTCTAAAGTAAGATGCTTTAATTGTCACAAGATGGGACATTATGCGACTAATTTCCCATCGAAGAAGTCCAAGAAGGGATCCTTGGAAGGATCGAAAGGTGAGGCATTAGCCTCTCAGTTTGAAATGGACTTTACCCTCATCACATGCATGGTGTCATCGATGATGGGTTGTGTCTGGTATCTTGACAGTGGAGCCTCATTCCACATGACCGGTGATAAAAATTTATTCAGTGCCTTGGAGGAGAAAGACCTCAAGATGCGCATAGAGATGGGTGATGACGGAAGGTATAGTGTTTCAGGAGTGGGCATGGTTGCTTTTCAAAGGGAGCATGGAGCTCCTCTCACCTTGACATATGTGATGTATGTGCCTGGACTAAAGAAGAACTTGGTATCAGTCGCAATGTTGGAGGAAAAAGGCTACGATGTTGTCTTCAGTAAAGGAAAGGCGTTCTTAAGACACATAGACATGGGTTAGACCAAGAGGATAGGGATTCAGGTGAAGAATATCTATAAACTTGAGGTAGATGATTGTGAAACATTGAGTACAAGAGAAGAATTGGTGCAAAGCCAAGACATTGGCAAGTTGTGGTGTTAGGGCCTAAATCTACCTCAGGATGAGAAAGGCAGGTCTAGGGTAACATCAAACCATGCTTAACCTGGTAGCTAGCCCTGCCAGGCCGGGAGAGGGCTCTCTCCTTGTCAATCTCAATGACAATTTATCAAGGAAGGCTTGAGATGACTGATATAAATACTAATTTTAGGCTAGGTATGCTTGCTTAGAGGAATTTGTTTGATTTTAATGATTGGTTGCTGGATTAGATGGGGAAGGCAGCTTTGGGTCCAGGAAATCAACAAAGATTTTCAGAGGTTTCTGTGGGGCGAGGTAGGCAAGTGTTTTAGCACTTTGAAATGAGTGTAAAGGTGAGTCTAAAGATTGGTGAGGAGATATAGAGGGAATGAAAGTGTCACGAGTCCTCTTCAAACAATAGAAAACATGTAAAACTAAATAAACCCTAAGGTAGAGCACTGAAACACCAATGAATTCCACCTTTTAAACTTGATTCATTTAGTAATGTAGAAAGAGAGAGATGATGGCACACATAAACATAAGATAAACTAAATTACAGAGAAGAAAACAATGTTAATTCACATTACCACAAGAATCCCACAAAATGCTGCAAAACCCTAGTTTATTTCCTTGCCAAACTGTAGAAGTGATGTACAAAGTAGCTCAATACATCCACAAGAGTCCAACCTTGACAAATGACTAAGAAAGTACAAGATATAGGAATAAAACCACCTATTCTAGCCATCAGGGGTCGAATCCATGAGTCAAGGAGCTGTTTCAACAAGATCTAAACTAGGAACTTAAAAATAGGCAGTGAAACATCTTGCCTCTAAAATTATAGAAACTAATTCATTCATCCTCAAATCAACTCAAACTAATGTATCTACCTCCTTAAGTCATTTTTCATCATTTTTACATCATGGTACATCATATTACATCATAGTACATCATCAATTTATCCAAGAGAGAAGAAAAAGTCAAACTGGCAGAAAAATAGGTGAAATTCTGAGTTTTTAGGCAAAATTGGCAAAATTTTGCCTGATGCGTAGCGCCTTGAGCTTGATGCGCAGCGCTTTTTCTAGGCCACTTTTGGAAGGCTTCCCGAAGTCCAAATTAGGTGTAGGATAGCTTGTTGGAAATCCTTGCCTGTCTAGTTTCTGGAACATTTTGAATTTTCTGATTTGGAGGTCATTTTCCCCCTCAAAAGTGGCTTCTCCGAACACTGGTTCTTGTGTGTCCAAAAAGTGGCAGAGAAGGCAATTTGTAGGTGTTTTTTGTCCTTTAGGTAACCCAGATCTCCTCCAAACTTCATGAAACTTTCTGGGTTTTAGTATTTTTCCATGAGGAATCCAAAAATGCAAACCATTTTACAAAATTCCAAGCCAGCTCAATGCGTAGCACCAGTGGTGTTGTGGATCAAATGAAATTTCCTGTGTTTTGCAATTAAAATTTGTGAAATAACAAAAAATTCTCCAAATTGCTTCAAAATTGGCAAGAGGCAAGCTTATCAATTTCTTTGCTAAGACAAGGAAGCTTCAGCCAATATTTTAAGTTTATCTTGCTCCTTTTTGGATTTTAAGGCTCTCCTTAACTTGGCTTTTAGGCTTCTTATCCTTGTCTTGCAAATTTTGTTCTGGGTTAGGTAGTAGTAGGCCATGTGGCAGAGCATCTTTTTCTCTTTGTTTTCCTTCTCCAGTGACCTCTCCAAGTGCATATTCACCTTCTCCAACAAATATTCCCGGTCATTTTCTTGTTCAATGGATGTCAACTTGCCCTTTGCCCTCTTGGACCTTTGCCGGTTTTCTTTGATGATTTGCAGCTCCATGAGTTCTTGTTTGTCGGTAAGCTACTTGTTTTCTTGCTCTAGATAGTCGATAATATATCTAGCTCTAGCCACTTTATCATTCAACATATGAATATGATCCTCTTGCTCTTTCAAAAGCATGTTTTGAGCTAAGGATGGGCTGTCAAGATCAATTACCTGAGTGTGATGAGGTGGCACATCATCATCATGCTCCTCAAGCTGAAAATCCCTCTCAACATCATCACCAAGCTCCTCCTCTGTAACCTTTCCTTTTCCTTTGTCAAGCTGCTGCAAGATCCTTTCCCTAGAGCTGTCACTTAGGGTGTCCTCCTCAAAATCATAGTCACTGTCCCTCTCCATGTTTGTCTCTATGGGATAATGTGGTGATGATATGGTGAATGGATAATAGGTGGGAACAAAAGATGAGTATGAAGAGATTTTGTAAATGGAACAATAGTAATGAGATGAGGTAGGGGAATGAAGGGAAGGATTGGGGAGCTAGGGTTTTGATGGATGAGGGACTTAGGGTTTGATAAAGGGGATTAGTTTCTTAGGGAAATAGGGGAAAGGGACAATAGAATCAAGGGGTAGTTTTAGTGCTAGGGGAGTTGGGAAAAGGGACAAGAGATTGTGGTTTTGCAATGATGTGAAATAGAGTATAGAGGCAAGCTAGGTTTTGACCTTTAGGAATCAAATTCATGAAGAAAACATAAAAAACCCTATCTAGGCTCCAAAGTGAGTGTACTTACTTGTTAAGAAGGCAAATGAAGCATTTGAGAGAATTTGAGGTGAATTTGTTTGGTTTTGAAGCCTCACTGGCCAATGCGCAACACCACCTACCCAATGTACAGCTCCTCCCTGATGCGTAGCGCCAGTGTAATTTAACACTGGCAAAAACTATCTGATGCATAGCGCTCCTTTGATGCGCAACACCAACCCTCTGATGAGCAGTGCCTCCTTGATGCACAACACCTTTTTGCAGATGACATTTGAAGGCCTTCCTGGTGTCCAAAGTGGACATGTGATAGCTCATTGGAAAGATTATTGAGTCTACTTTCCAACACAACTTGTATTTTTCAATTTGGAGTTTATTTTCCCTGTCAAAAGTCAAATCTCCCAAGACTGATCAAAATGTGAAAAATGAGGCTGCCTAAATGCAGAGTGCTATTGCAGTCAACTTTTGAAAGTCTTCCTCAACTCCACATTGAGCTCATGATAGCTAATTGGAAATATATCTCTGTCTAGATATCATTTAAATTATCAAGCAAGTCATTTGAACATCCCAGCTAGTGAAATCTTGCTTTTCCCAAGGTCACTCCAGAAGTGCATCAATCCTCTCGAGGCCAATGATGTTTTCGACATTTCTCCCAATCCATGAAACTGTGTAAAAAATGAAAGAGGTTTTTCTTCATGGGTCAATGATGGACAAAAACCTCTCTCACTTTTGTCAAATTCATATTTTCTTGCTCAGAAACATAGTTCGAAGAAAACCTATCCCGACATGTGGAACAGGGGATTTGTAGAAATGAAGGGAATGAGGGGCTTCTAAATTCTTGACAAAATTTCAGGAAATAGGGAGGGATGTTAGAAATAATGGGAAAGTGGAATTTCAAATATTGAGTGAGGGGAAGGGGTCCAAAAGGTCAAAACACAGGCCTAGTCGTGAAAATTGTCAAATTGTAGCAATAAACTAGGGTTTGTGGGAAAATGATGATTTTGAGGGATATGAGTGATGGGAAGTGTTTAAGAAGGTATATTAAGGATAGGGGAAGGTGTATGAACATCAGGACACAAGTTTTGTTGATCATTTGGCCAGCCAAGAAAAATTACCTTCAAAACCCTAAGAGAGGGAAATGGGCCTTCCACAAGTACAACTGAAGCACGAACAAGGTGTAAAATGACCCATGGGAACTTGAAATGATGATGAAAACTCTCTGAATGATGGTACACTCAGCTGAATGGTGACATGGACCGACATTTGGACAACTTTGAAAGGAGTGAAAACAAACCCTAGACTTAATACCTAGTGACCAAATTTTACTTGAAGACTTAATGAAATGACAAAATTTGACTTTGACATCCTAAAACCACTTTGTAAGAGCATATTTGATCACTGATGGAAGGATTCAAAGGATGACATTAACATATGGCACAGGCGGTTGGGCCATTTGTATCGTGGGGCTTTCAAGATAATGCAATAGATATCTATATGACTTCCCAAAGGTAAACTTAAGAAAGTTGACACATGCAAAGGTTGTACCTTGGGAAAGTACACCAAGTCTTCCTTTTGTGATCGAGAAAGTCGAGTAGAGGCTATCCTAGAGTGATTTCATACTGATTTGTGTGGACCATTTTTGATGGAATCCACAACGAAGCAAAGGTATTATGTGATTTTCATTGATGACTATTCTCGTAAATGTTGGATTTATTTCATGTAGAAGAAGGACCAAACTTTCACAAAGTTTTGTGAGTTCAAAGATTTGGTTGAGAAAGAGTCAGGGAAGAAGATCAAGGCCTTGAGAAGTGACAAAAATGGAGAATATGTCTCTCAAGAGTTTAAATACTTCTGTGTAATGGAAGGAATTAAACGAGAGTTGACGGCACCTCATAACCCGCAATAGAATGGGGTGGCCGAGAGGAAGAACATAACTATTGTAGGGGCAGAACGGGAAATGCTACATGAACAAGGCCTACCACTTCAATTGTGGGTTGTGGCATGCAACAAAATGGTCTATTTGCAGAATAGAAGCCCGCATCGCATACTTGGGATGAAGACACTAGTGGAAGCTTTCTCCCGTAAGAGACTAGATGTGGGTCACTTCAGGATCTTTGGCTCATCAGTATATTGCCATGTGACAAAGGATGCATGGAAAAAGCTTGAGACAACAACAGAGTTGGGGATATTTTTGGGGTACAATGATACACCTCACAACTATCGGGTGTACTTGCTTACTAGTCGGAGGATAGTGGTTCGCAGAGATCTCAAGTTTGATGAGCAAAAGGCCATGTGAGTTTCCCTTGAGAGGGAGCTCCAACTACAGGTTGAAGAGGAACTGTTGGTTCCTAAGGAGGAGGAGCCTTAGACTGATGCAGAGTAGCCGCATGCAAAGGTTCTAGGAGTGGAGACATCCACTCAAGCAGAGTCTTCCATATATGGACGGAAGCGCACAAGAGAAGTTGACAGATTGTTGGAGGATGCAAGAGAGAATGTGGGAGCACCATCTTCTTAGTGCAGACAGAGGAGGTCACCCAAGAGGTACACTAGATACATGGCCCTTGCTGGGGAATGTGTTAAGACCGAGCCATATTGCTTTGAGGAAGCAGTGCAGCAGCCGATTTGGGTTGATGCTATGGTGGAGGAGTATGACTCCATAGTTCGTAATAGTGTTTGGGACGTGGTACCGATACTGGAGAACAAGTTAGTTGTGAGTTCCCATTGGCTTTACAAGGTAAAGCAAGCTACTAATGGTAGTGTGGAGAAGCATAAGGCAATATTTTTTGCCCGTGACTTTTCACAGGTTGAGAGGATCATGTTGCTGCAGTATCTTTAGACAGAGGAGCAAGATGCTGAGATTTTGACAAGGGCATTGTCAAAGTGTAAATTCGAGTTCCATAGAGATAGGATCGGGGTGGCAGATAATCCCTTTCTTGTTAAGAGGGAGTGTCGAAATATGGCAACAAAAATATTCCAATTTAATTTATCCTTGAATTAAATTGTGAATTAAAATCGAATTTAGTCTTAACAACTACTTGGAAATAATTAATTAATTTATTATAACTTAATTAGTTGGAGAAATTCAAGTTAGAAGTCTTTTAGAAGTCATGCAAGAGTTATCCCTTAAATTAAGGAGATAAGATTTAGTTATATTTGAGTTGTAATTAGTTAACTCAGCTTATTGAGTTAAGTTTAGTTAAATTAGTTCCAAACTGTTTGAGGAACTAATAGTGAGTTAATAGTTAGTTGATGCATTAATGCAATCAACTAGTGCTACTCTAGTTAACTGAAGATTCCCTCATTAGAAACTCATGCATGTCTATTTTGAGAAAGACCTAGTTAAGGTTATTGTTCAAGGGCAGTGTACTATCAGTTGCATGTGTTTTCTCATGGAGAAAACTCATGCATGCAGTTAAGGATTTATCCTTGAGGATTGCGCAGTTTTGAAGGAGGTTTTCCACTTGGTAGTAGGTGAATCATCCACAAGGAACAATGCAAGGAAATAGGAGCTTGGAGGGTAGAGAGGAAGGCTGGAGAGAAGCGAAGATTTCCTGTGAGCATCTATGAGGATTGTACTGAGAGCTGACTAGCTATGAGAGCTAAGGCTTTGTATAATTCCTATGTATTTCCACCATAGTGTGGGGTTATTAGTTGAGGCTTTCCCCAAAGTATTTTCATGTGTATTGTGCCATTGATTCTTCTTCTTATGGTTATATTTTTTAGCTCGATCTTTAAGCTTCCGCAAATTGATAGTAGAAGTAGGTTATACTATTCCGCTTTGATTTATATTGCATTATCGGCTTAACCTACACAAATTTTCTACAGAAGTAGTCATACTCACAGAGTCCATAGAAGAAACAATAATTTGATAGAAACATTTGAATATTTGGAATGAATTCCCACATAAAATTTTCAAAGCATCACATTACTTTTATTTAGCCTTGATTTTGGTTCTTATATTGATTATGAGGTTATGCTTTCACTGCATGTATATTATTCCAATCTACTCGAAAGACAATATGGTACCCAAGTTTCTAGTGTATTCTAAGAATTTGAGGTTAGGGTAGTGTGATGAAATGAGGATGAATATATTGTATGATGAATGTGACTGTTATGTAACCAGATAAAAAATACAAAGGAAAGCTAAATAAACGACTTGAAAATAAGCCTCTTCGAGGGGGAAACCTCCTTTTACATCACATAAATGAAAAATTCTTGGATGATTCAAATGACAATACCTCCTTGGTATATATAGGAGTCTAAAGGGTCAAAATATAATTAGGGCCTACATAACAATAATAATGTAAGGGCTCAACAATAACAATATTGGGTTTCTATGGGGCACAACAATAACAATATAGGGGTTTTATGGGGCATAACAATAATAATACGAGGGATAAACAAGTATTATAGGTACCTAACATTCTCCTCTCCTTCAAAAAAGTGTTGTCCCCAATTCTTGAGTAGTTTTGGATGCTTTTTTATAAAATACTCATCCTCCCATATGGAATGTTTAGCAGGTATGTTATTCCACTTAATGAGATACTCTCAAATTAATAGATTTTGCAGCTGTCAAATTCTTGTTTTTGTGATTACTTCAGGTTCCAATATGATTTTCCTTCCTCATCAAGTTCTGGAAATATATTTTGAACTAGGATTTTGTACCCTATAACCTTCTTTAATCATGAAACATGGAAAACTGGGTGTACTCGCGAAGATGCATGTAGCTCCAATTTGTATGCCATAATACCAATCCTTTGCAATACCTTGTAAGGTCCATAGTACTTGGGTGATCATTTATTATTCTTCATGGATTGAGGGAAATTTGTTTGTATGGTTGTAGCCATAAAAATAACCAATCACACATAAAAAATTATTTCACTGCAATGTTGATCTACTTGTTGTTTTATTCGATTTTGTGCCAGAGTCGGGCTATTATTTAAGGGTTGCAGAACTTGTTATTGATGCTCGATGTGATATTACACCGCTTGAATCTTAGAATTGTCTCTTAAAGATGATGTGATGGATGGTGGATGATATCCATAAAGGGCCATAAATGGGGTCGTTTTTATTGCGATATGAAAGGAAGTGTTACACCACCATTCTACCAGAGGTAACCACTTGATCCATTGTGTTTGTTTATCATATACAAAGAAATGAATATATCCTTCCAAACATCTTTTCACTATCTTAGTTTTCCCATCAGATTGAGGATGATAAGATGAGTTATGAGCTAATTGACTACCAGGAGAAGAAAATAATTATGTCCAAAAATTTCCAATCAAAATGGGCTATTTGTCACTTATAATAATCTTTGGGTTTCCATGTAGCTTTTGAACTGTTTCCACAAATTTAGTAGCGATTGTACTAGCTTTGAAAGGATGATATAGTGCACAAAAGTGTGCATACTTGGTAAGTCTATCAACTATCACCATGATGACACTCTTTCCTTCAGATTTGGGTAAACCTGTGATAAAATCCATTGAGACTTCCTCCCAACATTGACTTGGAATGTCTAATGGTTGTAAAAGACTTAAGGTCTTAATTATCTCAACTTTATTTTGTTATCAAACCAAAAATTTTGCCAAATTTTTTCTGAATATTAGATTTAAGGCCATCCCAAAAAAATTCCTTCTTCACCCCATGGTAAGTTTTTAAAAATGTCGAGTGCGCTCCTATAGGAGAGGTGTAAAATTCCAAAAGAACTTTTTGTTTGAGTTGGGATTTCTTACATATATAAGTGATATTTGTACCATAATGAAACACTTTTCTAGATAAATGTATCAGATGCACTAGGATATCGCTGCAACTTTTGAATGAGTGTCCATACCTCTTCTTCATTCTTCCATTCATCCCTTGCTTCCTTTATCCAGTCAAGAGATAATAGAAATGGCACAGAACAATGCTTCCAGATCCTCATCCTTTCTTGAGAGTGCATTTGCAACAACATTTTTATTCCCTTATTTTAAAATAATTCCAAAGTCATAACCCAACATCTTTGTGACATATTTTTGTTGTACTTTTGAAGATAATATTTTTTCCAAGAATTAGTTAAAACTATCATGATTTTTTTTTACCTTGAAGTGTCTTCCCATTAGGTAAGGATGGCATTTATTCAGAACATGTACTATTTCCAACATTTACTTCTCATAATAGGTTTTTGTAAATACTTTCCCTTGATTGAACATCTTTCAAAAGAAATGGGTCTACCTTCTTGCATTAAAACAACACCAATACCATTTCCCGAGGCTTCATATTCCATAATAAAGGTGTTTGTGAAGTCTAGTGTAGCTAAGATCATAGATTGGAACATTGCCTCTTTAATATGTTCAAAGGCCTTAGTTGCTTCTAGATTCCAAAAAAACGCATCTTTCTTCAATAATGTTGTTAGTGGTGCTGCTATTTTCCCATAATTCTTAACAAACATGCGATAATACACTGTCAACCCGAGAAATCTTCAAAGATGCATCATAGTAGATCTTTCTGTTTGCTTACTAGGTGTATCCATTTTTTTTGTTTTGAGCTATTTTGGAACCAAATAATGATATGGTTCACTATGCCCTTTGAATCACTTCAAACTGATTCTTCAAACAAACGTTATGCATATTTAAAAAATACACACATTTTTCTTTCTTTTAGGATCTCAATATTGAAACTAATATATCTCTATAATTTTGGTTCTCCAAGGTCTAAAATTGTGCCTTTTAGTAGCCCTTTGAATCTTCTTTCCAATTCCACAAGTTAGACCGATATCAGATTCTTCAATATAAAGTTATGCAAAATCTCCCACGATGACTTGATTATGGATTGGTTCAGTAGAGTGAACTTGTAAGGGATGCAAGATGTCATTGTTTTGACCTTTGATCCAAAAACTGATACACAAGCAACTACAGTTTGTGCACTTTCACTGTGTTTTTATGAAATTCAAATCCGTTGCACGAAGATAAAGTAATTACAATTTTTCTCAAAATACTTGTTTTAAACTGAATTCTGGAGCATGTGAAAACCCTAACTTATTTGGACCATATCTCTGAAAATATAGTGAAACAAGCTCTGAATTTTTTACACAATGTTGACTAGGATTTTGGTTCCATGTGGTCGAAATTCTAGCTTTTGAAGCATTGCAAAAAAAAGTTATAGTGAAAATTCCAAGATGACTTGTTTGAAGCAATGAAAACCTAGGATCCAGAGCTCTAATATCAAATGTTATGTAACCTGATAAAAAATCAGAAGAAAAGATAGATTAATAACTTGAAAGCCTCTTTGAGGGGGAAACATCCTTTTACATCACATAAATGAAATTTTTTAGGATGATTCAAATGAAAAGACCTCCTTGGTATATATAGGAGTCTAAAGGGTCAAAATATAATTAGGGCTTACATAACAATAATAATGTAAGGGCTCAAAAATAACTATAGTGGGTTTCTATGGGGCACAACAATAAAATATGGGGGATAAACTAGTAATATGGGGACCTAACTATAGAAATTCCCATTGTAGATCACCTGATAATGCAATATACTAAGGCAAAATACTAGATCTACTTCTACAATCAAACTTTGGGGAAGCTTAATCAATTTGAGCACGATCAATTTAGAACACATATAACTGAGAGTGAGAGATCAATCACACATAACACAGGAGAATAACCTGGGGAAATCCTTAGCCTAAAACCCCAATCTTTGTATTATCATACAAGTGGAAATCTTGTTCAAGTTACAAAAAGAATCAGCTCTCAAGCTATCCTGCTCTCTTTGCAATCAAACAATACTGCTCATAGACAGTCAAAGGCTCTCACAACCTTCTCCTCTGCCCTCCAAGCCTCCTATTTCCTTGTGCATTTTTTCCTAGGGTCCAGTGCTTCCACTTGTGTGACTTCCCACCTCACACTGCTCACTTGGCTCAGAATTCACTGCACAAACCTAAAGGAGATAAATCCTTCTCCATGGATGAGTTTTCCTTATAGGAAAAATATTCATCCAACTGATAGTACACTGTCCCTTCTTTGATCTCAACTGGGTCTCTGTCTGAACTGACATGCATGAGTTATTCATGAGAGAATCTTGAGTTAAGTGCAGCAGTTATATGCAAGCATGCATTAACTAATTGAACTCACATTAATTTAAACAAACTGTTTAAATCAATCTAATTGGAATTGACTCAGTTAAGTGAGCCAACTAATTACAAATCAAATTAGAACTCATCCTTATCTCTTTAACTGATGGATAAATTCCTCAATTAATGGAGAAACTGTTGCATGTCCTCACATAGACTTCATGTTCGATTTTTCACAACTAATTAACTCATGGTGAATTAATTAATTTATTTTCAAACAACTGTTAATTTCAAATTCGAATTTTACTTCTCTATTTTAGTGCAGGGACAAACTAAAATAGGAATCTATCATGAACTGCTATTTTTAGCAATGCTATTTATAGCACTTCCATTTTTCATTCCTTTCTGCTATGTCCAACACTGGTACTCGAACTGCTATTTATAACAATGTTATTTTTAGCACTTCTATTTTTAGCATTTCTTGTTGCCATTTTCAACACTCCCTCTCAACAAAAAGGGCATTCAACTCGAACCCGATCCTAAACCTTTGGAATGTTCTGCATGCAACACTTCTCCCAAGTGTTGTTGCTCCAACAACTCTAGAAACAAACAAATATCCTAACTGACCTCCCTGTTGGGCTAGAAACATCCTCTGATGCTGAAGCTTACTTTGCCACTGACAAGTGCTCCCTCTATGACCTCTGAGCTATTGCAACACTCCATGTGACTCGCACCATTTCACATCTCTCTGTGCCATCATGCATTGGTACAACACTCCTGTGCCTCTCACATTGTTGCAGTCGGCTAGTTCTGCACTGTCTTGGGATTATTGCACTATAGCTCTCTCTAATGCTCCATCCGCATCTGTCTCTACCCACTCAGCTAGTCCTGCTACTCCTCGTCGGGGGTCCCGTAGCAAGGTCTAATCAAAGAGGCTGGGTACCTCAAGGATCCTACCCCTATTCCAGCCTTCTTGGGACTGTCACTCCACATCGCCCCACCTCTGACCTGGAAGTATGGATGCATGTGATCCCTCTGCCCACTTGGCTCAAAATTTCCCCCTACTGGAGGACTCTACATGAGTTGATGCCTCAACTCGGTCTCCTCTCGGCTTCTCCAGTTGTAGCTGCTCCACAACCTCCTGAAGCTGCTTCACCAATTGTGGCTCCTCCACAATTGTCTGAGACTTCTTCTGGTGCTGCATATTGAGAGGTAATGTACTCTCCCTCTCAACCAAGAAGTCTGCAACATTTGCCTTGCTCCTCAAGGCTTTGCATGCATCTTGAACCTCAAGAGCATACAGGTTCTTAGCTAGCACACCAATCTGTTTCATCTTTCCCGCCGTCACAAAATTTTTGGAAAAAGAGCTGATTTTAAATCAGCGATATCTCCCTCATTCGAACTGTGATTCAGCCGATTTTTTTTTTTGAATTTGGGTCTTTTTCCACAAGGAATCTAGATCTTTTGTTTTTTTCTGAAAATTTTGCACAAAAATTTTCAGATCTACTCTTCAAACTTGCGGGCCAATTTTTTTTTTACTTTGATTTCTCTTCTTCGTATATCGTTCACAGCTCTGATCACCTTTGCTCTGATACCATGTAGAATTTTTTCTACAAAAACTTGCTCTGATACCATGCAGAAATGCCCACTGTAGATCACCTGATAATGCAATATACTAAAGCAAAATATTAGATCTAATTCTACAATCAAACTTTCTGGAAACTTAATCAATTTGAGCACGATCAATTTAGAACACATATAACTGAGAATGAGAAATCAATCAAACATAACATAGAAGAATATCCCGGGGAAAGCCTCAGCCTAAAACCCCAATCTCTGTATTATCATACAACTGGAAATCTTGTTCAAGGTACAAAAAGAATCAGCTCTCAAGTTATCCTTCTCTCTTTGCAATCAAACAATACTACTCATAGACAGTCAAAGGCTCTCGCAACCTTCTCCTCTACCCTCCAGGCCTCCTATTTCCTTGCATAGTTTTTCCTGGGGTCCAATGCTTTCACTTTTGTGAATTACCACCTCGCACTGCTCACTTGGCTCAAAATTAACTGCACAAACTTGAAGGAGATAAATCCTTCTCCATGGATGAGCTTCCTTTATAGGAAAAAAAATCATCCAATTGATAGTACACTGTCCCTTCTTTGATCTCAACTGGGTCTCTGTCTGAACTGACATGCATGAGTTATTCATGAGAGAATCTTCAGTTATCTGAAGTGCAACAGTTATATGCAAGTTTGCATTAACTAACTAAACTCACATTAATTTAAACAAACTATTTAAATCAATCTAACTGGACTTGACTTAGTTAACTGAGCCAACTAATTACAACTCAAATTAGAACTCATCCTTATCTCTTTAACTAATGGATAAATTCCTCAATTAATGGAGAAATTGTTGCATGTCCTCACATAGACTTCATGTTTGATTTTTCACAACTAATTAACTCATGGTGAATAAATTAATTTATTATCAAACAACTGTTAAGTTCAAATTCGAATTTTACTTCTCTATTTTAGTTTAGGGACTTACTAAAATAGGAATCTATCCCGAATTGCTATTTTTAGCAATGCTATTTATAACACTTCCATTTTTCATTCCTTGCTGCTATGTCCATCACTGGTACTCGAATTGCTATTTATAACAGTGCTATTTTTAGCATTTCTTGTTTCCATTTTCAACACTAAAAGTGACGTTTAGATTCGACTACTATAAGGGGATGGAATAAATGATTCTTGGTGATGTGGGTGGATATTGAATTAGGACAAATATGTTCAATGCAAGATTTTTTGTTATGACGAGGCAAGCTTGTGCGTTGAAAACAAGTGCAAGGAATATGTGTTAATTATGTGTCCAAGTATTGTTACTGAAACACAATTCTTTAGTGGTTTGGATGATGCATCTAATTATTAGAGGAAAATTAGAACATGAAGGATTCAAATTTTCTAGAAGGCACTTTTATGGTAAATGGTTATACTAGTAATACACATAAAATATAACCTACATATTTGAAACATTGATATGTCAAACTAAGTATTAGAGAACCTAAAGCTGTTTCTCTATGCTAGAACAAATTTTATGTGCTTGCACAACAACGTATAACATGCCATTGTAACACTTCATGATTAACTATAGAGTTTCCAAATAAGTGCTGAAAATGAATTTGTTCATTGCTTGGGGAATATATTTGTATATTATGAGATCTATGTACCATTTATTTTGAATCATTCTACGATTAACATCATTGATGAGTGTGAACATGAGGATGGTAATATATGGTTGCACTGTCTTGCTTAACTCTTATAGAAATTCAACCTGGAGATTTAAAAAAATTATGAGGGTAATTGCAAGCATTCCCACTAATGAAAATAATACTTTCATAGTTTTCTCTTGAAATAAGAGATTATAAACTATATAGTGGTAGCACATAGTAGAAGGAGGTTGAGATAATTCTATGTTGTAAAGATTTGATCAAGTAATTGCATGTTATAAGACAGGACATGCACGGGGAGTTTGTTGCGAACATCTATTGTTACATTAACCATGATTAGAGTTGTATTGGAATAGAAACCAATTATGATATTGTTGCAAACATCTATTATTACATTAGCCATGATTAGAGTGTTATTGGTCTAGAAACCAATTATGTAGCGGACTATAATGAAGTTGACATAACGTTGCATACATATATATTGGATAAGGAGAGAGAAAAGTCTTAGATAATACCATCCTTTATGGTTTGAGTCCAATCTCACATCCTCCTAATTAAAGCAAATATAATCCAAACAATGAACAAATGCACATTTATGGAACCATTTTTGCAGACTAGAGTTAAACTTTGGATTAGAGTTCAATCCACAAAAGAAGTGTTGACCAACTTTGTCTCACTTTTTGTGGTGTACAACTCTAGCTCAAAAATATGAAGATTGAAACACAAACTAATAAGAGTTTCTACCACTATGATTAATTATGCATACATATATGTGCAATATATAATATGCTATAAGAAACTGGACCAATGTTTTGGGTGGTATAACCATAAACCAAATTTTATTGAAGAATAACACATCTTAGTGGACATTAAACAAATTAAATAATCCTTAGTAACAATAACATAAATGTAAACTAAGTAACTAGATTTGTATTATAAGCTAGAACTATATATATATATATATATATATATATATATATATATATATATATATATATATATATATATATATAGATATATATATGACTATACTAATTTAGATATGTAGAAAACTTAAAACTAAAATAAATGCATGATATATGAGTCGCTATAAGTCATCCAAGATAAATTCCTTTATAGTATAACATACAATACATGTTAAAAGGCCTTCACCCAATTTCCTTTAACTATGTAATTATGGATATAAATATATGATCAATAAGACAAAATCACACAATTTAGGTCCACAAATCAACCCCCAAATACACACAATACATAAATAATCTTATAATGGCACATAAAAAGCACACAACTACATCAAAATATATAAAGATTTATTTATTTATTTATTTTTTTCGTTAAAACTATTCTATTATATACATAAACAGATAACAGTTACATCATTACAAAACAGAAAGAACCAGCTGCCTGGAAGTAATGGCAGCCTGGAACAACTGAGACTACAGTGTCCGAGGACTTAACCAGACCAAAAATAAACCAACCCTCGTAGGGGCACCAGTGGAGTAGCAGACTAATCCCGTGCAGGGGAGATAAACACTTCCCATCCATAGAAAAAAGATTCCAGAACCCAAACATAGACAATTTGCCATCAGCATTGGCACAAAGACAGTAACATATATCCAAAATATAATAAAAAATAGCAAGAGAGGCCGAATGCCCTCACAGATGTGCCGCAGAGACCTGGAACGAAGGCGCATCTATTCTTCAGGTTCCTCCTCCACCACCCTGCACCACCCGTATTCCGCCACCTCCGCTGCAGTTGGAGCGGTCTCCATATTGACAGCTTCTTTTGGCTGATCGTCGCTTCCTGAGCAAGAGGGCTTTTTGAGACATTCGCAGGATCTGCAGAGGGAGTCTCCATGGCTTTCGCTGAGCTGTCAGCTGGCTGCTTCCCCCGACTGTCTTTAGTATCGCTTCCATCAGGGGACTCTTCGATGAAGAGAACCGACACATGGGCGTTGATCCGGGGACAGTTCAAAGAATTGTTGAAATTGAAAATGGCAGAGCCGAAGGCAGGCAAGGAAGCGGAATCAGGAGCGCTAGAATCCAGGAATTGACTGGACTGAAGGGGGTTAGCTTCAAGGGTGCGATGGCAATGGCAATGGTAGCAATGGGGAGAAATTTCATCTACAGGGGGGCGTGAAGATCCTCCACGGGAGGTGCCTCGACGGCTGAGCATTCGCTGTCGAGGCCGAACCATGATTGCAGGGCCCAAATGTATAGAGCGCAGAGCGAAATTGAGTACCAAAACAGTCCCGGGGAGACCAAGAACAGGTGGGGGGTTAGCCCAGATGGAGAGGCAACCACTTGGAGCTGCTCGTAGCTCCAGAGGTTGCATGAACATACCCTGAGTTTGAACAATGAACAGACCGTAAGTATGTGCAGTGAAGCCCAACCCACAACTGTATTTATCATACCTGCCTGCGCCTCGAAGCCCGCCCGCCATTACTACAACCTTCATGGGAGCCGAGGAGCCGGACCCTGGCTTGCTTATAGAGGTGAACGGAGCATTTAAGCTCCCCTGGTAAATGCCAAACAACCCACTCCCGTGCGGCTGATAACAAGCCTGCTCCCATGTGTGATCCTCTCTACTGCGCATGGCTGGCAGGTGGCCGCATTTAATCACACGTCCCATCCCTTCAATCACCCGCATCTGGGGGAGCAGCATCGTTTTGGACCAGACGAGTGCATTCCTGTGCCTGATCATGATTCGATATAATATCCAGAGTTCCTGTGAGTAGAGTATTCTCATTTTCCACCCCTATATTGGCCAGGAGGTCAGCGACCTTGTTGCCTTCCCTCTTTATGTGATTGAAGGTGATGGCCCTGTTACTGTGGAGCGCTTGTTCTATGGCTTCCAGTCTTGCTTCAAGCCTCCAACTGGTGGCTATTTTCCTTGCATGAGATCCATTTAGGAGATGCTTGGCCATATTGATAAGGATTTGAGAGTCTCCTTCCACCTCCAGGGGTTGGAAGTTGTGTTTCCATAAGAGAAGGAGACCTTGCCATAGTCCCTCTAACTCAGCCGATTTATTGGTGTCCCACCCAATGTTTCCATAGTAGAGCAGTAGGGGTGTGCCTTCATGATTCCTTAAAATTCCACCAAAGCCTGCAATTCCAGGATTGCCCTTTGAGGCGCCATCAAAGTTGAGCTTGAAGGTATGCTTTGGAGGGGCAGTCCAGGAGACCTTTTCTAGGTTGCTGCTTTTAGGAGGGCCTTTATTGTGAGATTCCTGAGGAAGTTGCATTTTCCAGTTTTCCAAAATGGCTTTTTCATTGTCTAGAGTCAGAAGGTCCTCCTCAGTCCATGAGTGGAGCATCAACGTCTCTTTGAGATTCCCACAGAGCGTGCTCCAGATACTATCTATCGGGGAGCATTGATCTTTGAATATGCGTTTGTTCCTTTCCTTCCATATGCTCCATAGTAGGAGCCCGGGGATTATGTTACATAAATGGTTGAGAATTTCACTTTTGTATGGATTCTGTTGCCAATGACGCAATGAGTTGGTTATGTCTTCCTCAAGTCTGCATCTTCTTTGACATCTGAAGCTTGCCTTTTCCCATAACTGATTGGCTAAGGGGCAAGAGTCCAGGAGGTGTTGGAGAGTTTCCTCTTGGGATTTGCAATTAACACAAATAGAGGGGCCATGAAAATTTCTGCGTCTAAGTTTATCCCAGGTGAGGATTCTCTGATGTCCTACCAACCAAAGGAAGTAGGAGACTTTAGGCCAAGAACCTAACCCCCAGATTTTGCTCCAAATTGGGTCAGGGGGAGTAGGGTTATTGCACATAATTTTGTAAGCCTCAGATGTGGTGAAGGCGCCTTTAGGCTGGTACCCCCATCGTAGAATGTCTCTGCCTTCGGCATGTCTGATGCTCCTTTTGCGTAGCTCCCTTTCCAGATCCTCAATGATTTGGTGATTTTCATTTCTGATGAGCTGGTTACCCTGTTTCCACTTCCTGAAGCCTTGCTCTGTCTCCTGAGTCCAGTATTGCCGGATCTTTTCTTGTTGCTGTTCCTCTCCAATGGAGTTTGGAAGTGGATTAAGAATGTGGCTGAGCTGAGGCATTTGGTTCCAGGCATCTGTCCAGAATCGTGATGTTCTTCCATTTCTTACTTCCCAAAAACTATGCTGCTGTATCAACTGGAAGTGTTGTTTGGCCGCGTTCCAAATTAGCGAACCTTTGACATTGGGAGTGAACCTGATGAGCTCCTCCTGGGGTCTGTGATTGGCATATTTGGCCATCCAAATGGTGGCCCAAGGTTTTTCTGGGTTAGAGAGCCATTGCCACCAAATTTTTGCACTCATGATGGCGTTGCTGTGTGTGGGATCTCTCAGGCCGATGCCCCCTTTTTCTTTGGGCGTGCAGACAGTGGTCCATTTTACCAGGGCCCATTTGCGATTTGTAGCTATATTTCCCCAAAGGAATCCTTGCTGAAGATCCTGAATTCTTTGTAGAACCCATTTTGGCGCCACTAGGATTGAGAATAAGTAGAGCGGAATTTCGTGAAGAACTGACTTTATGAGCACTACACGACTGGCCAAGTTCAGTGTTCTATGCATCCATAGGTTGAGGCGGGATTCAAGCTTTTCAATGAGAGTACGCCAGGAGGAATGCTTGATGGCTGATGCAGAAAGGGGAGCTCCAAGGTATTTAGAAGGGAGAGTGGCAATGGGGAAACCCAAAATTCGAGCAACAATAGTCTTAACGACAGGAGGGGTGTGAAAGAAAAAGATCTGCGACTTGGAGTTATTGATGCTAGTTCTAGAGGACTCAGAGAAGTCATTGAGTAGGGCCTTGAAGCAGGAGGCTTCCTGGACGGATGGGTAGCCAAAGAGCATGGTGTCATCAACAAACTGCTGATGAGATATAGCTGGGGAGTGGTGAATGGAGAGACCTTTGAGCTGTTGAGAGAGGAGGGCTTGTTTGATGTGACGACCCAGGCCTTCAGCCATTAAAACAAAGAGGAAGGGGGAGAGAGGGTCACCTTGCCTGATTCCTTGAGAGGGACTGAAGGGTCGTGATGGGATCCCGTTCACGAGAATGGAGAAGAAGGAGGAGGAGATAAGACTCATGATCCAACGGATCCACATGGGAGAGAATCCAAAGGCAATTAGCATTTGCTGAATGTAAGTCCAACTGAGTTTATCAAAAGCCTTAGAAAGATCAAGATTTAGAATCATACCTACCTGATTGGACTGCTTGAGGGAATGTATGATCTCATGCAAGAGGATAATGCCATCCATGATCTGTCTCCCTTCCACATATCCAGATTGTTTCAGAGAGATGAGCAGTGGCAAGAGGGGCTTTAACCTATTGGCGATAACTTTGTATATGACGTTGCAGAGAGAAATCGGCTGGAATTTGTACGGGGTGATGGATTCTGCCTCTTTTGGTATAAGGGCAATGAAAGTTGAGTTGAGAGAGGGAAGCAACCAATGAAGAGCTCTCGATTCCTCCACAACTTGCCAGACCTCCAATTTTATCAGCTCCCAGAAAGTGTGAAAGAAAGTTGTGATGAAGCTGTCCGGGCCAGGGGCTTTGCCTCCTTGAGCTGGGACATGGCTATATCCACCTCCTGAGTTAGTATAGGATGAAGGAGAAGTTCATTGTGTTCCTCCGTGATTAACTTTGGCACATTAAATGTTATTTTTTCTATCGCAGGTCGCCTGTTTGCATTGCACTCTAGATGAACTTGCTTGAAGTGATTTAGGAATTCCTCCTTAATTTCTTCATGCTGTTTTACTCTTGCCCCCCCTTTCCTTTGAATGAAGGGGATGTTGTTGTGCATTCTTCGTTGAACAGTGGTTTGGTGGAAGAATTTGGTGTTCCGTTCGCCCTCTTTCAGCCATCTGATCCTGGACTTTTGCTTCCAAAATATCTCCTCCTGCTTTCTCCTCTCCTCCAGCTGATTGTGGATGCACTGCTCCTGCTCCAGGGTCCCCTCTGTGTGACCCCCTGTGCTTATTTTTTGCTGGAGATCTGCCATTTCCTTATTTAAGTCATGTCGCACCTTAAAGATGTTTCTAAAGGTCTCATTGTTCCAATGCTTTAGATGGTATTTTAAATATTTGAGTTTCTGTTGGAACTGGAACATCTTAGAGCCTTCTGGCAGAGTGAAGGTTGTCCAAGTTGTTTTAACAAAGTCTTTGAAAGTTGGATGGGTGAGCCAGAACTCTTCGAAGTGAAAGGGCCTTCTGGTGGAGTTGCCTGGTCGTTGCCACTGGAGGGCAATTGGCCAGTGATCCGAGCCTGAGTGGGGTAGTATGGCAGCAGTTATGTCTCCTCCTAAGTGAACCGAATTATCTGATATAAGAAATCGGTCTAGTTTGGAAGCGATTTGATGCTTTCCTGCTCTTCGATTACTCCAAGTGTAAGTGCCATTACAAAATTGCAAGTCTATTAGAGAGGTATTCTGGATGAAGTCTTTAAAGTGGGTGTTTTCCTGTTCCAATCTGGTTCTTCCCCCAAGCTTTTCCTCCAACTTGGTGATCATGTTAAAATCCCCTCCAATAATCCATAGAGGATGCAATCTATTGTTATTCAGAGCTTCTATAGTGTTGAGAAGAGCTATTTTGTTTCCTGCTTCCTGCGGGAAATAGACATTTGAGAGGTTTCCATGTATATTGGTGCCTAAAATGTGGAAGGCAGCCTGGATGAGGTGATGAGAAGCGTGGAAGTCTAAGAGAGTAAGCGCTTGTGTGTTCCATGCAATGGCAAGCCCCCCTGATGCTCCAGATGCATCCACTGCCACCGATTGACAACCTGGCCATGCTTTAGAGAGGATGTTGCCTAGTGTAGCGTTGTTACCATTTTAATCATATTTTTTAACATTCTGAGTTTCCCTGGGCTATTGAGCCCCCTTAAGTTCTATTGAATGAGCTTCATGATTCACTATTAATAGAGGGTTTGTAGTACTTCGTCAATTTTGCATACCTGCCTGAGTCCACCAGGATTTTCCCTACTGCTATTGTTCGCTGGAGATCAGTTCTTCTTCCCCTCTTTTTGGAGTCTTTTGGGGGAAGGCCTCCATCCCAATGACTTCCTGGCTGGATGCCTAGCTATTTCTGCTGATAAGCCCTTGAGATGACCACTTCCAGTTTGTTGAGCTGAAGCTCTGGGATACTGTCGTAGTCCTTCTTTTTGCATGCTAACTCTAGTTCTAAAATGTCTAGTCCTTGCAGATCTATACTTTCTGGTTCTTCATCCATCTGTTGCACCTGGCTATTTCCTTCTGTGGAAATGTCTAAGCTTTGGGGGGGATCTGGAGTTCCATCCACGTCCATTTCATTATCTTTTTCTGCAGGTTCCTTTCATCCGTCCTTGGGGTTCGCCTTAGCAACTTTGGGGGTTTGATGTTCAGAAGGGGAGGCCGAAGGAGGAGGCTGGGAGGAGGAGGATGGGGGTGCGGAGCTGGGCTTGGAGAACGGGATTTGCTCTTCCGAGGTCTGAGCTAGAATTTCAAAGCTGTTCCTTATAGCAGGGCCAGAGGCATTGTCTTGCTGGGGCTTTTTTCCGGTTGAAGGTTTTTTGTGCGCTCGTTTGCGGCTGGGTGCTTTGGTGAAGCCATCATGGGTCAAGGAGTCTGAGGGTTCAGGAGCATTATCTTTGGAATTTAGGGGACAATACCTAAATAAATGCCCAAGAGCATGGCATTTTTGACAACGAAAAGGGACATGTTCATAATCCAAGGGTTGAATCCATTCATTGTCGCGGTGAGAGAGACTTACCGAGTCTGGCAGGGCTTTGTCCAGGCGCATGAAGACGCAGATGCGGGTGTAGGATGTGTATCTGTGCAGTTTTGTTTCTTCCGCCGCTTTTATGTATTCCCCTAATCCATTTCCTATGTCTTTGAGAATATCTTCATCCCAGTATTCATCTGGAAGTGAATACATTCTGATCCAGACTGGAGCCCAGGTGAGGTCTTCCTTGTCCGGGTTAAATCTTGCTATCCATTCCCTTAGATACAGACCAGCTGAGTTGAAAAAATATGGCCCTTCACCCAGGATTCTATATTTGTCTTCAAGGCAAAAGAAAATCGCAGTAAAGAACCCTTTCGGTCCTAGCTGCAGTGTTACGTCTCCTTTGGGTTTCCACTTAGCTGCAATCCATCCATATAGGGCTTTTTCTGTCGGCCAGAACCCTATAAATTTCCCGATGAGGGCATGATCCCTCATGTATTGGATTCGTTCGTCAATCTTCTGTCCTGGCAGCTCTATTCTGGGCCGTTCGGCTGCTATTGGTTTGCAGGTATTCGAAGAGATCTTCGATCCTTCCTCTGGTTTGTCCTTTCTTCCGGGCGTGACGCCTGTCTTATCCACCTGACTGCCTATCTCATTATGCCCGTAGCGCTGCGGGATCTCCTTGTTAATCGCCTCCTCATCAACAGAACCAAACACAATCGTCCTTTCAGGCCCTGGCTGCGAAGTGTTTGCTTTGGGGGAGGGCATTGACGCCCCCCCTGGGGGGATTCCATATGCCCTACGATTATACCCTGTACTGCTCAGTCGAAACAGAGCTAGAGGTCAGGCCCGTGATGGTTGCCTGGTCTTTGCAGTCTGAGGTTGTGGTCAGAACCCTAGCGGCCGATCCCGTCCTCTCGTCAGTCTTAAAATATATAAAGATTTCAAAGATTAAGATCCCAAAGGGATTTACACCTAAGTGTATATCCTAACTCAAAAATATTATTATAATCGACACGCTTCTTATTTGACATAATGTTTATATAATTAGTTCTCATTCTTTTTTAACTCTTTAAAACATAATTTTTGTTATACATATACACCTAACATAATGCAATTTGGAAACTACATAAATGCAAAGGAACTCTTCACTTTCCAAGTTATAAATTGTACACATTTATATTTTACATATTAAATACATATATAAATTTTCAAAAATACTAAGAAAAGCCTTAAATATCCCAATCCCAATCTCAATCTCAATCCCAATGAAATCCAAGCTCTTAGTTACTATTGTAAATGTATAAATTTTTGAAAATACTAAGAAAAGCCTAAAATATCCCAATCTCAATCCCAATGAAATCCAAGCTCTTAGTTACTATTGTAAATGATTTTGGGAACTGATCCAAATTGGATCCTTAAACATTTTCATGACTGTTTCAAATTATGTTAGATCAAATCTTATGAATAACAAGCTTATCAAAAATGACCTCTGGACAATGGCAATTTTGGCCAACATAGAACAACGAGAACCCTTGGTCAAAGTGCGTCGACCGTTGGCCCATGGAGGCCACGCAGGGACGCGAATTGGTAACTGGAAGCCCAGATCTAGAAACAGAGGTAGTTTCTGATACGCGATTACAAGGAAAAACCCTTAGAGAAGGAAAGCCCCGAGCACTCGGTAGGAAGGAAAATAAGAAAACCGTGCAGAAACCGTCAAAAGGCGGGTCCCACGCCCAAAAACCGACAGGATATCGTGTGCACTTCGAGTGGTAAGTGGGTTTGGCCAAGTTCAGCACGATGCCACACACTGGGTGACACGTGTCCGACAGATGAGAGAGAAAACCACTTACATCATGTGAGTAACGGTCGAGCAACTTACCCGCGCGATATAAATGGAGACCATAGGATCTAGAGGCTCCAAATCAACAGTGGAGAATCAACCCGCTGGATGACCGGATTTGATGGGGGAATAGACTGAGGTGCATAAGAGTTGAGGTTTGGCATGACTAATGAGCTGGAAAAAGAATCAGTTTCGCGGGAAAATCCTGGAGTAACGGAAATAACGACTATTTAAAGAAAACTGACACTTAGTTCACAAGGTGACAAGTGGCCGCCTCTCTATGCAGCATTACACAATGATGATGATGCAGAGCAAGGGAATTACAGCAGATAGAGGTAGGAAATCCAGGGAGCTAGGAAGAGGAAATGAATAGTTAGGGAAAATATTGGCTTTAAGCCACGAACATACAAACATCAGAAGGGAACATAAGTAGAGAAAGAAGTGAATTGCAGAGAGCAGCGAAGCCGATCTGACCTGCAGAGCAAAGGCAACATCGAGCAGATAGAGACAGAGAGAGTCCAAGAGTCTGTGAACTCTAGAGAAGGCTTGAGAGGTTCAAGCAACTCCTTTGTGTATACCTGTCAGGTATTGAGTACCAAATTGGACTCATACCATTGAGACCAGTTGAGGTCGAGATTCAGTAAGGGGGAGTTTGTGTACTCTAGAGGCTTGGGGGATCCAAGTACCACCCTACTGATCATTATCTGTTAAGTGAGACTCAAATTGAGCTCCTTATTGTAAAATCTCTACTTTAAGACACAATAGAAAATGCCACCACTGAAGGCTAGACTAGGAGACGTAGCCTAGGAGGATTGGGTGAACTCCTTATTAAATTTGTTGTGTTTTGTATTTGCTTATTATGTTTCTCTTACTGTTTCAAGTGTCTGTGTATTTCACAATCTTGTCGATCCGTTGCTTAAAATAACATAGACACACCCCAGCACATGAGTCTGTAATACTTTCATTAATTAATTGAGATAATTCATGAGTGATTTTCAGATCAAGTGGTATCAGAGCTCCTAAGTTGTTTAAGGTTAGACAAGCTTGTGCTGGATTTTTCTGTTGAATGCTAACTAGATCAAATCTTAAATTAGGAGAAGGAGAGTTGGTCGAAACTAACCCGGAAATTGGAAGAGTCTATCCTCAGAAGAAAATGTCAGAGGAAAGTCCTTTGGGACCAGATCCTCAATTTATAGATAGTTTCCTGGCCATGAGGTCCATGGTAGAGGAAATGTATAAGGACTTTAGGAAACATAAAGATGAAGACTCATCAGGCTCCAAACAAGATAAAGGAGAAGAAGAATCTCTCCTCCATGACCACTCAAAAGGCAAAGGGAAGGAAGAAAACTTTCTCACACCTCCTAATAGCCCTGAACATAAAAAGAAGACATCTTTGATTAAACTAGATGTTAAATTTGATTTACCCATATATGATGGAGAGTTGAATGCAGAGAAGTTGGATAATTGGATCAGACAAATTGATGTGTATTGCAGAGTGCAGAGTATCGACTCAGACAAGAGTAAGATTCAGCTCGCCAACCTACACCTCGGAGGCACTGCCTTGGTATGGTGGGAAGGCAGGACCCAAGCTGACATAAAGAAACATGGTAAGATTCTTTTTGTCTAGAGTGAATTTGTTTCTGCAATCAAAAAGCAGTTCTATCCACTAGCTTACATGCAACAGGCCATGTTGAGCTGGCAAACTCTTCGCCAATTGAAAGGGTAAAGTGTACAGGGTTACACTCAAGAATTTAGGAAGAGAGATTTGATTCTAGGAATTTCATTAGACTCACTTGAGACTCTGTTGAAGTACATCGGTGGTCTACACAGTTACATGAGGCACACTATCCTCATGTTTAATCCTACTAGTATAGATGAGGTATCTGTTCAGGCTACACATCTAGAAGCTAGAGGAAATAATGGGAACCCAGAAGTTGGGGAATCATCCAAACCCATTGCAAGCAAGAATAAGGAGAAAAGAAAACAAAAATGGAAAGAAAGGAAGGCCAATACTGCACAAAAGACAAAGCCTTCATGCACTCACTGTAAAAAGGATGGGCATGATGATGAGCACTATTGGATTATGCATCTAGAGCTAAGACCTAAGAAGTTCGAGGGCAAGAAGAAGAAGATTGCTGCAACTATTCATAAAGATTTGGAGTCGGACTCAGGAGATGAAACAACCATTGCAGCCACAAGTGTAAAAGGTAAAAATTCTGAAGCATCTACTAGTAATTCTGCACAATCTATTAATGATGAAGATAATGAGAGAAAAAGACATGAGATTTTCCATATTTGAGTTGTTTGCAAACATCAAAAGATTGATACTTTGTTTGATAGTGGCTCACAAGTAAATTTAGTTTTTGAAGCAATTGTAAAGAAGTTGGGATTACTGACTACACCTCACAAGAAACCATACCCATTAGGTTGGTTAAGTGATAAAGCACAACTACAAGTGACTAGACAATGTAAACTTAAGTTTTCTTTTGGGTCAACATTTGTAGATGAGGTTGAGTTAGATATAATTCCTCTAGATATACGTGGAATTGTTTTAGGAAGTTCTTACTTGTATGACAGAAAAGCTATTTTATATAGAGCTGAGAACAAGTGTCTACTTGTTAAAGATGTAATCAAATACTTTGTAAGAGCTCATAAGCTCAAGAATAATTATACTCTCATAAACTCATGGCAGATGAAACGAATTGTAAATTCATGCAAACAATTTCTACTGATGGTTGTAAAGGAAAAGAAACCTGATAAAGCCAATGCATTTGAGGGCTGTGATGCTAAACAACAAGTTGATTTACAAAAATTTGTTTCAGAATATGATATCTTGTTTCAACAACCTAAAGTTTTGCCACCCAGAAATAGTGCATGATATTAATTTGTAGCAATATGCTCCATTGCCTAACATCGGAATGTATAGGTTGTCTACTTTAGAGAATGCAGAAATCAACAAGTAGGTGTAAGAGTTGCTCGAGAAGGGGTTCATCAGACCTATCACATCACCATGTGGGTCGCCAATCGTTTTGGTGAGAAAGAAAGATGGCTCGTGGAGAATGTGCAATGATTACCAAGCATTAAATAAGGTAACGATCAAAAATTGTTATCCCCTTCCTCGCATAGATGATCTATTAGATCAGTTAAAGGAAGTTGTTTATTTTTCCAAGTTAGTCTTGCATAGTGGATATCATCAGGTCAGAGTTGCAGAACAAGATGCATGTAAGACTGCTTTCAAAACAAAGCAGGGATTGTATGAGTGGTTGGTTATGCCTTTTGGCTTAACTAATGCTCCTGCTACTTTCATGAATAATGAATGATGTACTCAGAACTTTTCTTGATGATTTTGTTATTGTATATTTGGATGACATTCTTATATTTAGCAAAATGTGGGAAGAACATTTAAAACATGTTAAGCAGACACTAGATGTTTTGAAAAGAGAAAAACTTTATGTTAAACTCTCAAAATATGAATTTGGAAAAAAATCTTTGAATTATTTGGGACATATAGTAGGGGGTGGTGAATTGAAGATAGATCCCTCTAAAGTTCCAGTCATTGTAAACTGGCCTAAACCCAAATCTACTATAGAAGTGAGAATCTTCTTAGGAGCCGTACAATATTGGAGAAAGTTCATTTCTAACTTTTCCTCAATTGCAGCTCCCTTACATGCTTTGACAGGATTGAACCAGGGGTTTCAGTGGGGAGGCAAACAACAAAGAGCCTTCGACACCTTGAAAGAAAAGATTAGTACAACACCAGTACTAGCACTGCCCAATCTTCAAAGACCGTTTGAGATCCAAACAGATGCCAGTGACTATGCCATGGGAGCAGTGTTGATACAACACGGTAAACCCATATGTTATCATTCTGAGACATTTAATTCTGCAGTAGTTAACTATCCAACATATGATAAAGAATTGTATGCATTAGTACAGAGTGTGAAAAAGTGGAAACATTATTTAATGGGAAAAGAGACAGTTATCCATACTAATCATTAACCACTTCAATATCTACACTCCCAAACTAAATTTCAGCAATCAAGGCACTATAGGTGGATGGGTTTTCAACAACAATTTCATTTAGTCATTAGATATAAAAAGGGCATACACAATAAAGTTGTAGATATGTTATCTAGACCTATTATAAATGCATCCACTATACTTAAGCATAATTCAGTATTGCATGAGAGCTACATTGAACAATATGCTCAAGATATAGATTTTAAAGATGTATATGCAACTTTGAGTCAAGGCAAACAAATATAAGAGCTGGATTATCATGTTAAGGACCAACTCTTGTATCATTGTGGGAAGCTATGCATTCCACAAACTAAAAGAGTAAAGATAATTCGGGAAGCACACACTTCTCTAATATCAGGTCACTTTGGGGTAAGTAAAACAGTTGCAAAGATTTTGTTCTTGGCCAAAAATGAATGAGACAGTTTCTAGATATGTAAGAGGATGTACCATGTGTGCTAAAATCAAGCCCAACAATAGAAAATTAGGCTTGTACACTCCACTGCCAGTTCCTTCTCATCCTTGGGAAAGTATTTCCATGGAATTTGTTGGAGGACTACTTAAATATAGGAAAAGTCACGACTATTTATATGTTGTTGTGGATAGGTTAAAAAAAATGTGTATTTTGATACCTTGTAACAAATAGATTACAGTTGAACAAATCGCAAAGTTGTTCTTTCAGCATGTATGGGTTCATTTTGGATTACCCACTTCCATTGTATCTGATCGAGACACCCAATTTGTTGGGAAGTTTTGGTTGAGTCTGTGGGAGCTGATGGACACCAAACTAAAGAAAAGCACATCCTTTCATCCAAAAATAGATGGCCAGACAGAAGTAGTCAACAAGACAGTGATCCAGTTGCTCAGAGGCTATTGCAGCAAGCATCCCAAGCTTTGGGATGAAAATTTGTGTTATGTTCAGCATGCTTACAACTGAGCAAAACATTCTTCTACATAGAGATCTCCTTTTGAGACCTGTTTTGGTTTCACACCAAGGTCTCCCTTGGATTTTGTCTTTGGTAAGGACATAGTAGTTAATGGACATAGTGATGTGGACAATGTTAGGTCCTTATAATACTAGTGATTTCCCATTACTATTGTAGTTGTATCCCTTATTAATATTGTTGTGCCCCTATTGCCCCCATATTGTTATTACTGTGCCCCATAGAATCCCTCTATTGTTATTTTTGTGGCTTTATATTATTATTAGTACGTCGGCTGGGTTATATTGTGACTCCTTAGACTCTTATATATAGAAAGGAGGTTTTGTCATTTGAATCATCCAAGAATTGTTCATTTCTGTAATGTAAAGGAGGTTGCTCCCTTGAAGAGGATGAATTCTAAGGAGTTCAACTATCTCTTCTATCTTTTTGTTAGTTGGATTCATAACATTTGGTATCAGAGGTTTGGATTCTAGGGTTTCGCTACTCCAAATAGGTCATCGTGGCATTTTCACTATAACTTTTTTCTGTGACATTTCAGAAGCTAAAAAAAACCCATTTGATACGAAATCGCATTGAACATCGGGTCCAAATTTCAGAGCTTTTCGCACTATATTTGCGGATATATGATATGAGGAAGTTTGTCTTTTTGCAGACTCCTGAATTACATTCCAAATAGGTGACCTGGGGAAAATCGTCATAACTTTCTCTCTGAGCATCGGATTGAAATTTCGTAAGAAGTTAAAGAAAGAGGATGGACTATAGTTTCTTGTATATATTTTTGAGAGCCAAAGGTCGAAACAATGACTCGTGGCACGTCGTACAAGTTCGCTCTACTAAACTAGTCTATAATCAGGTCACTGTGGGAGATTTGGGATAACTCTTCCCTGGAGAATCCAATTTGGATCAGACTGGTGGCATTGGAAAGAGGACACAAAGGGATATTGTAGGTCACAATTTCAGAATTGGATGATTTGAAATTACAGAGATACATCAGATTCAATATCAAGCTCCTACAAAGTGAAAAAAGGTGTGTAATTTTTTCAAATTTTTTAATAAGCTTGGTTTGAAAAATTAGTTTAAAGGAATTGAAAGGGTATAGTAGAGTATTATTATCGGTAATTGATGCCCTGAGGAAAGAAAATGCAAACACCTAGTAAGAAACCTGAAAGCTCTTGCATGACTCATGAAGAAGAGGAAGAAATGCAACATGATATATCAAAATTACGAGACCAAGTGCAACAAGTGTCACTTGCACAAAAAGCAAGAGAATCTAAGATGGATGGTTTAAAGAAAGATGTAGAAGCTAAGATGGATGGTTTAAAGAAAGGCGTAGAAGCTAAGATGGATTGTTTAAAGAAAAGTGTAGAAACTAAGATGAATGACGTGGAAGCTAAGATGGACGATTTGAAGACACGCATGGAAGATTTGAAGATAGGCATGGAAGATTTGAAGACAGATTTAACAAAGTTTCTACAAGAAATGCTTACTAATGGTGAAAGGGTAGTAAAGGAAACTCATGATGAGAACAAAAGAAATGTTGATCATGATTTCATAGACTCTAATGTTGGATCGAAGACCCACCATATTCCAAAAATCGATATGAGGAAGTTTTATGGCAAGGATCCTGCAACATGGATATTACAGATGGAGCAATTTTTCGATCTCAATAATGTGCACAACACACAAAAGGTACGTATTGCAACTTTATATTTGGAACCAAATCAGTTTGTATGGTATCAATGGCTTTGCTCTCGTAAACAAATTATCACTTGGGCAATTTTTATGGAAGAATTGACAGCACATTATGAGGATACAAAAAGCAACACTTTTTTTAGCCAATTGATAAGTCTCAAACAAAAGGGTTCAATAATGGAGCACATTGAGGAGTTCCAAAAATTGAACATAAGGGTAAAAGATATTCCAGAGGAGCATAGGATTGATGTGTTCATACGGAATTTAAAGGATAATATCCAACATGATGTTCGCCTTTGGGAACCTAATTCATTAGAGAAGGCATTCAGGTTAGCAAGAAAAATGGAAAGCAAAATTATGGCAACCAGGAAGAATACCACTCACAACTATAAAGATGGAAGTGTTGTTGCCCCTAGTCTTCCACAACCTACAAGTTTGACACCAAAACAATTGGAAGAAAAAATAGCAAAAGGGCTTTGTTACAATTGTGATAGCAAATACTCTAAAGGTCATAAGTGTGTTGAGAAGAAATTATTCTACATAGATTCTGAAGAGGAAGAAGAAAAGGAGCAAGAAATGTCAAAAGAAGAGGATATACTCCAGGAAAAAATCCCAGATAAAGAAGAAATGAATCTGGCCATATCTTGTAATGCATTGGCTGGAATTACCACTCCTCAAACCATCAATATAGAAGGACAAATCAAGAAGAAAAAGGTAATAGTGTTGATTGATTCAAGAAGTACCCACAATTTTATTCATTGTAAGGTAGAAAAAGAATTGAATTGCTTCCTATATCCAGCACCAGAGTGTCAAGTGATGGTCGCAAATGGAGGAACGATAAATTTCTCTAGAAAGTGCCATAATATCAAGCTATCCATGGGAGAATATGTATTGACTAGCCCAATGCTTTCCATTCCAATGGGAGGTTGTGATGTTGTACTAGGAGTCCAATGGCTAAAATCCTTGGGTACAATAGCTTTTAATTTTCAAGAACTTTTCATAAAAATTTTTGTGGAAGGAAAGGAAGTTGAATTAAGGGGTATTTCAGGGAAACCAGGAAAGATAATCAGCTCTAACGGTATGACAAAGATTCTAAAAAAGGAACAAAGAGGTGTAATTGCACAATTATGTTTGCTAGATGTTTCCACATCAGAATCATCTATTTCTCAAGATCTCCAAAAAGTCTTGGACAATCATTCCAAAGTATTTGAGACTCCCAAAGGTCTCCCACCTATTCATGATCATGATCATGCTATTCATCTATTTCCAGGAAGTGTTCCTCCAAACATCAGGCCGTACAGATATCCCTATGCCCAAAAGAGTGAAATTGAACGTATGGTTGTAGAAATGCTAGAGGTTGGTATAATTCAACCTAGTCAAAGTTCTTTCTCTGCTCCAGTAGTATTGGTGCAAAAGAAGGATGGATCATGGCGCATGTGTCCAGATTATAGAGAGCTCAACAAGCTCACTATTAAAGATAAGTTTCCCATTCCTGTCATTGATGAATTACTGGATGAATTGCCTGGATCAATTTACTTCACCAAGTTGGATCTTCGTTCAGGATATCATCAAATCAGAATGAAGACTGAAGACATTCCAAAAACAACATTTAGAACTCATGAGGGTCATTATGAATTTTTGGTCATGCCTTCTGGCCTCACTAATGCGCCTTCTACATTTCAAGGTTTGATGAATTCCATTTTCAAACCTTCCTTAGAAAATTTGTGTTAGTATTTTTTGATGATATACTAATCTACAACAAGTCTTGGAAGGATCATGTTGAACATGTTAACAGGGTGCTACAACTATTGGAGGAGAAACAATTATATGCAAAAAGATCCAAATGTTTCTTTGGAGTACAAGAGGTGGAATATTTGGGTCATATTGTATCTCATGAAGGAGTTAAGGTAGACCCTAGAAAAATTAAAGCCATTAAGGAATGGAAAATCCCCACATCCATAAAGCATCTGCGAGGATTTCTTGGGTTGACAGGTTATTATCGCAAGTTTGTTAAGAATTATGGGAGAATAGCAGCACCTCTAACAACATTATTGAAGAAAGATGCATTTTCATGGACTCCAAAAGCAACAAAGGCCTTCGAACATCTTAAAGAGGCAATGTACCAAGCACCAGTCTTAGCTACACCGGACTTCACAAAAACCTTTATTGTGGAATGTGATGCTTCAGGAAATGGAATTGGTGTTGTTTTAATTCATGATGAAAGACCCATTGCTTTTGAAAGTCATCCAATCAAGGGAAAGTTTTTACACAAAGCTATTTATGAGAAGGAAATGTTGGCAATACTACATGCACTTAAGAAATGGTGACCCTACCTAATGAGGAGACACTTCAAGGTAAAAACTGATCATGATAGCCTTAAATACTTTTTAGAACAAAGATTATCCTCTGAAGAGCAACAAAAGTGGGTCACAAAGATGTTGGGTTATGACTTTCAAATCATCTACAAAAAAGGGAAGCAAAATGTGGTGGCAGATGCACTCTCAAGAAAGGATGAGGATGTGGAAGCATTGTTGTGCGCCATTTCTATTATCCAACCACATTGGATAAACGAAGCAAGGGAGGAATGGAAGAATGATGAAGAAGTGTGGGCACTTATTTGAAATTTGTAACAAGATTCCAGTACATCTGATACATTTAGCTGGCAAAATGATTCGTTATGGTATAAAGATCGCCTATACCTCTGTAAGAATTCCCAACTCAAACAAAAGATTCCTATGGAATTGCACACTTCTCCCTTAGGAGGGCACTCAGGATTTTTAAAAACTTACCACAGGGTTAAGAAGGAATTTTTTTGGGATGGCCTTAAATCGGATATTCAAAAGTTTGTGGCAGAATGTTTGGTTTGCCAACAAAATAAAGTTGAAACAATTAAGACCCCGGGTCTATTACAACTTTTATCCATTCCAAGCCAACGTTGGGAGGAGGTTTTGATGGATTTTATCACAGGTTTACCCAAGTCTGAGGGAAAGAGTGTCATCATGGTGGTAGTTGACAGACTTACCAAGTATGCACACTTTTGTGCATTATCACATCCATTTAAAGCCAGTATAGTTTCTAATGCATTTATGGAAACAATTCAAAAGCTACATGGAAATCCAAAGATTATTATAAGTGACATAGATCCCATTTTCACTGGAAATTTTTGGACAAAATTATTTTCATGTCTTGGTACTCAGTTAGCTCATAGCTCATCTTATCATCCTCAATCTGATGGGAAAACTGAGATAATAAACAAATGTTTGGAAGGATATATTCGTTGCTCAGTATCTGATAAACACACACAATGGGTCAAATGGTTGCCGCTGGCTGAATGGTGGTATAACACTTCCTTCCACACAGCAACAAAAATGACCCCATTTATGGCACTTTATGGATATCAGCCACCATCCATCACATCATATTTAAGAGAAAATTCTAAGGTTCAAGCAGTGGAACATCACATCAAACATCAACAACAAGTCCTCCAACTCTTAAAAGATAACCTGATGTTGGCACAAAATAGAATGAAACAATAGGCAGATTAGCATCGTAGTGAAAGAAGTTTTGATGTAGTTGATTGGGTATTCCTACATCTACAACCATATAAACAAATGTCCCTCAAGCAAGCTAATAAGGATAATAAATTATCACCAAAGTATTATGGTCCATACAAGGTGTTGCAAAGGATTGGTACTATGGCATACAAATTGGAGCTTCCTATAGCTTCTTGAGTGCACCTAGTTTCCCATGTTTCATGTTTAAAGAAGGTTATAGGCAACAAGCTCCCAGTTCAAACAATATTGCCAGAACTTGACGAGGAAGGAAAAAATATGTTGGAATCGGAAGCAGTCACAGAAACAAGAACTCGACAGCTACAAAATTGATCAATTTCGGAGTATCTCATCAAGTGGAAGAACTTATCCGTTGAAGATTCCACATGGGAGGATGATAATTTTATACAGAAGCATCCAAAACTACTAAAGCATTGAGGAAAACACTTTTTTTGAAGGAGAGGGGCATGTTAGGTCCTTAAAATACTAGTGATTGCCCCATTACTATTGTAGTTGTATCCCTTATTAATATTGTTGTGCCCCTATTGCCCCCATATTGTTATTTTTGTGGCTTTATATTATTATTGTTAGGTCAGCTGGGTTATATTGTGACTCCTTAGACTCCTATCTATAGAAAGGAGGTTTTGTCATATGAATCATCCAAGAATTGTTCATTTGTGTAATGTAAAGGAGGTTGCCCCCTCAAAGAGGCTGAATTCTAAGGCGTTCAACTATCTATTCTATCTTTTTGTGAGCTAGTTTCATAACAAACAAGGCAACCAGGTTCATTGAACAAATCCAAGAGATTCACCAGGCAGTAAAAGAACAATGAGAAAAGAGCTAAGCCAAGTACAAGGCAAGGCATGACAAGCATTGGATGGAGCATAGTTTCCAAGTTGGTGATCAAGTCTGGCTGTATATCAACAAGGACAGAATGAAAGGTGAAAGTAAAAAGCTAAAGCCGATAAGGTATGGACCTTTCAAGATACTTGAGAAAATTAGTGAGAATGCTTTTTGCCTTGATTTACTAGCTTACATGCACATCTATTCAGTCGTTAATGCAGACAGCTTGAGACTATTTGAACCTTCATTAATTGAAGATCTCGAAGAGCAAAGTCAATTGCCTTCTATTGATGATCTGTTACCTGAGTATCTCAACAAATTACAAGAAGACACAGTTCTAGACAAGAAGGTGAGGATGACATGCAGGGGAGATATTGATTACCTCAGGATTGGACTCAAGGATTCAAAGCCAAGCAATGCAAAATGGATAGAGATTGGACAACTGAGACAGTTATACCCTCACTTAGTCAATGCTTGAAAACCAACTTTTGGTGGTCCAAAAGCTTTTTTCAGTGGGAACGCCGTGATCCGAATTGGATCCTTAAACATTTTCATGACTGTTTCAAATTATGTCAGATCAAATCTTATGAATAACAAGCTTATCATAAATGACCTCTGGACAATGGAAATTGTGGCCAGCACGGAACAACGAGGAACCTCGGTCAAAGCGCACTGACCATTGGCCCATGGAGACCGCGCAGGGATGCAAATTGACAACCGGAAGCCCAGATCCAGAAACAGACGCAGTTTCTGATACGCGATTAGTGCTAATTGCATATCGCAAGGTAAAACCCTCAGAGAAGGAAAGCCCCGAGTGCTCGGTCATGAGGAAAATAGGAATACCGTGCGGAAATCGTTAGAAGGCGGGTCCCATGCCCAAAAATTGGCAGGATATCGCGTGCACTTCGAGTGGTAAGCGGGTTTGGCTGAGTTCAGCGCGATTCCACACACCAAGCGACACGTGTTCGACAGATGAGAGAGAAAACCGCTTACATCGCGTGAGTAACGGTCGAACAACTTACCCGCACAACATAAATAGAGACCGTAGGATCTGGAGGCTCCAGATCAATGACGGAGAATCAACCCGATGGATAACTGAATTTGACAAGGGAATAGACTGAGGTGCATAAGACTTGAGGTCCGGCATGACCGATGAGCTGGCAGAAGAATCAGTTTCGTGGGAAAATCCTGGAGTAACAGAAATAACGACCGTTTAAAGAAAACTGACACTTAGTTCGCAAGGTGACAAGTGGCCACCTCTCTATGTAGCGTTACACAATGATGATGATGTAGAGCAGGGGAATTCCAGCAGACAGAGGTAGGCGATCCAGGGAGCCAGGAAGAGGAAATGAACAGTCAGGGAACAAATTGGCTTTAAGCCACGAACATAAAAAGAGCAGAAGGGAACAGAAGTAGAGAAAGAAGTGAATCGCAGAGAGCAGCAAAGGCGAGCTGACCCGCAGAGCAAAGGCAAAATCGAGTAGACAGAGACAGAGAGAGTCCAAGAGTCTGTGAACTCCAGCGAAGGCTTGAGAGGTTCAAGCAACTCCTCTGTGTATACCTGTCAGGTATTGAGTATCAAATTGGACTCATACCATTGAGACTAGTTGAGGTCGAGATTCAGCAAGGGGGAGTCTGTGTACTCTAGAGGCTTGGGGGATCCAAGTACGACCCTACTGATCATCATATGTTAAGTGAGACTCAAATTGAGCTCCTTATTATAAAATCTCTGCTTTAAGACACAATAGAAAAGGTCACCGCTGAAGGTTGGACCAGGAGACATAGCCCAAGAGGATTGGGTGAATTCCTTATTAAATTTGTTGTGTTTTGTATTTGCTTACTGTGTTTCTCTTATGGTTTCAAGTGTCTGTGTATTTTGGAATATTATCGATCCGTTTCTTAAAATAACATAGACACACCCGAGCACATGAGTTTGTAATACCTTCATTAATTAACTGAGATCATTCATGAGTGATTTTCAGATCAGGAACATGTATTATATTATCCTTAATAATAGGGAAGTTACTACAGATAATTTTGAGATTGTTTCAAATTGAATATCATTACACATGTAGGCTATCTTGATGGTGTATCACTTTTCACATATTTTATTATCCATAATAATAGGGAAGTTACTACAGATAATTTTGAGATTGTTTCAAATTGAATATCGTTACACATGTAGGTTTCCTTGGTGATGTATCACTCTTCACAGGTGCTCATTAATAAATTGCTATCCAACTTGTAATTCAAAAAGGTCAAAAAGTTCAACACGCTTAGATCATAAGAATAATCACAATCACACATATTACAATAGATCTTTGAACACGCTTAGTGAGTGACCTATGGAAAGCTCGCAGTTTATTTACTCTTCACTAAATTTTCTCCTATGTAGAACTAGGATATATCTCTATCTTAACCATAAACCATTGTTATCAATTATGGAGCCATTGAATTGTTTTAGGTATCATATTATCATCTACTTGAAAATACTTATTTATATAGATTCTCAAGTGAGGTTTTCCATATCCATTTGAGTAAGTAGACCACATATTAAACGATGATGTTTTAAAGATGATTCTGTGTCACTTTTTTAGGCTAGCCTCTAGACCACTACCCAGAACTGTCTGTAAATTTCTAGAATCATACCAATAATGATATCGATGCTAACCAATCAAAACTTCAGCAAGATATTGACCGTGACATGCCTAGTATAAAATAGATATTCCGTCAAACATATGGTAAACATATAATCCACATGTCATGAATGCATATATGATCATAAACTTCTGAACTTCATTAGAGAATCACTAAGAAGGATCCAATCCCTCTCTAATTAGCTGCAATAACACTTGTTATACATGCATTAATCAACCATTCAATAACGTATCAAAACATGTCAAGAGCCATAGATATAATACATCATATAACCAACATATAAACAAAGTGGAAACCATGGAAAATAAACCATAAAATCACCAGCATAATCACTACAAAAGCTCATAGATCACAGTAGGAAAACATATCATATTAACCTATGAAAATGCAACCCAAGACAGGGATTTCCAAGTACCACCTGACCATAGATTGGGATGAACCAATTTTCTCTTTTAACCAATCACCCCTACCATACTCCACGCATGAATGTGGGACCATATGGATTAAACCAAAACAAAACAAAACCAAGGTTTCCAAATTCCAACCTGCCGCAACCCTCAACCACAGTGATCTCACCTATACAGTTTAGAGATCACTAGCATCAGCCATATCGATCTCTACCCAAGATATCTTGGGCTCCAGGAACTAGTAACTCAACCCACAACCTTCTAGGGTTCCAGAGTGTTTGTTCCACTCATGGCTCCAACAACTAGTAACTCAACCCACCAAGGGCTCTAAAGCAATTATCCCAACCTACGAGTTATATGAAATAGTAACTCAACCCAAGCTATTCCAGGGCGTTTGTTCCAAGCCACAACCATATGGAACCTGAGAAACATTAAAAAAACATGTGGGAAACCCACAACACCATGGCTATCTAGGAAATGGAAAGGCAAGGATAAAACCATTGTCAATCCAAGAAAATATCCATGCCAATGACAACACATAACCAAGGAACCACATGCATATACCATGCATCCAAAACCAGCATGCTAAATCTCACATGCACATGGTTACCTGAAATCCACATCTAGTATCTATCCTTACTTGCAACTATCCAAGATTTCTTTTGTGCACCCTTACTTTCCTTTCTTTCTTGTCCAAGTGCTTGCTCCTTCTCCTTTTCTAAATCTGATCGAAGAATGAGCAAAAGCTTTCAACTGATTCTCATATGAATTTTTATCATTGATGTCTCCTTTTCTTCATTTTCCTTCATTTTTCCTCTAATTTCCCTTGCATGCAAATTTGTGTCTCTTCACCTTCCTTTTCTCTTATTTTCCTTTATTTTCATAATTAAATTCCAATTATTTCATCTTTGCCTTGCCCAATGCCTTTTCCAATTTCTATAGCCATTAATTAAATACAAGTGATGCCCACTATGATGTACGCCCACCATTTAGCTTGGAATATGTATCCTATGACCTTGGTCTTATTTTACTTACATGGAAAATCAACCAGGGGTTGTTACAGTTGTTCAAATAGAACCTTTTTATGCAAGAGCATCATTGGCCTCATTCAATTGTCTTCAACCAAAAATAAGTTTCTATTGAGTTTGTAATAAGTGTTGTTACGCCCATGTATTTTAATTTGTTGATACATTGGTTATGTTAGTTGCTGATACACCCATTTAATGGTTGTTTCTACCCTTGTAGCTGCATTTTATCAAAGCGATGATTGTTCTTGAGTTGCTAACACTTCAAGGAACACGTGGTGATACTCTTGCTGCAAGGAGTTGCTGACACATCCAAAATTGGTCATTGTTCAGCTACATTGCTATAGGAAAAATCGTGTTAGACGCTCTTCCAAAATGAGACGTAAGTTAAAAATTTGGTTTGTATACATGGTGAGAACAAGTGAATTGATTAAATTTTGGAATATGAAGAGGTCGACGACTTGGGAAGTTATTTGTTTCAGTGGAATATGAAGAGGTCAACATCGTGAGGATAAATTACGGGAACAAGGAAGGAAAGGAACTTTTCTTTTTATCTTCTACATTCAGGCTTTGCTTTTTCCTCTAAGCTCTTGCACACTTGGTTGTTGGACTTCATGCATTGGTTTGCCTGCTGCATGACTTTTAGAGAGAAGGACTGAATGCTAGACAAGTTAGGAAGGTGTCTAGTTGCTATGCATGGTGTTGTTGTGTAACAGGGTAGGAAATTCAAGCGCTCTGAGGGAATCATTATGTAATCTGAGTTCTTTTCTGTAAAAACAAATTTTAATTAATAAAACGATATTTGAATCCCTTCATGTGTCCTTTTGAGTAGACTTGAAATACTCTCTCTCTCTTTGTGCTTTGTGATTTAATCCTGAATTAATTAATTTAGTAGCCAAACTCCAATGGCCTGGGCTATATGCTCTATAACAACAATATAGATTGTACAGGTGCAATGAAAACTATAGAACTTGGATTGCATTAGTGGTATCAAAGTGAGATTCATTTTGGGATTTACACCTTGAATTTCTTCATGTAATAGTGTACATGGAATCTTGTCGGGGTTGCACAACAAAAATGTTGAAGGTACAAGTTGAGTCACAAAACCTGGGTTGAGGTCTGTGGATGTTGGTGAGACATTTACAAATTATAAGGATGTGATTGAGGAGAAGAGGAGCCAGGCAAGGAGGTGCAAGAAATTGAGAACTAGAAGAATTAAGATGAAGAATAGAAGAGCCAGAGCATAGAAGAAAGGAGATGCATTGGTATATTCATAGCTTGAAGAAGAAATTGATGAAGAACAAGGGGCCGAGGAGAGAGACCCAATAACGAGGTTGATTTCATACTTGAGTAATAGAGGTAGTGAAAGAGTTGAAGTTTTATGTTATGATGGCAATCTAAGAGTTGATATGCCCATTGTTTGGATTGGAGAACTCGAAAGATACTTCGAGTATGAAAATGTTCAGGATCCAAATTGGGTGAAATTTTCCATGACAAAGTTGAAGGGTCATGTTGCACTGTGGGTGGGATATGATGTATAAATATAGATTAAATAATCAACTAAAAACAATCAAGAATTGGAAGAATATGGTCACAAAGATCAAGGAGAAACTTCTTCCTATTGATTACCAACAAAGTTTGTATAAACAATTCCAAAATTGAAGACAAAAGGAGACCTCTATCTGTGAGTACATTGGGGAGTTTTTCATATTGTCACTTTAATCAAGTATAAGGGAGCCAAAATTTCAAAGAGTCACATGGTATGTGAATAGAATGAAATACTTGATTCAAGATTAAATGAATACACATTATTTCTAGATTGTTGATGAAGCCTATCACATTTCCCCTAAGGTAGAGGAAAAATTGAATAGGAAAACACAACAAAAAGGTAGAGGAAGAGGTTTTAGAGGCATAGGTAAGGCATGGACCACTAGAGGTAGTGAAAAGGAAGAAGAATCCATTAGTGGTCAAGGTGTTCAAGTTGGAAATACTGTTGTAAGAGGAAAAGGAAGTCTTGGAAGAGGCAAGATAAAGTATTTAATTTGTTTTTATCATTGTGGAGTTGAAGGACATAATGAATCCGAGTGCCCAAAAGGAAAAATTTCAGGGAGAAGAGGTGAATCCAGAACAAAGGTTACACAAACTGATGAAGATTCTGTTGCTGGAGAAAATTTGATTGTGTTGCAACAATAGGGAGAAAATTTGATGTTTCATAGAGTATTACTTAAACCCCAAAATAAGATGGTAGAAGGGCCCAAGAAAAGAAAGAATGTTTTCAAAATTAAATGTAAGGTCCAAGGAGATTGTTGTAACTTGGTCATAGATGTTGTAATTACATAGAATTTAATGTCCACTGAAGTCATGGACACGTTGAAACTCAAGAGTTTAGTCCATCAAAACCCTTAAAATGTCTCATGGTTACAAAAGGGATTGCAGATGGTTGTGATTGAGCAATGTTTGTTGAATTTTGAAATAAATAACCTTTAGGAGCAGGTATTGTGTGATGTGGTTGAAATGGACACATGCCACATAGGTTTGGGATGGTCGTGGCTATTTGAAAGACAAGTTCACAATGATGGTCGAAAAAATACATGTGATTTTAGGAAGGATGGCCAACGATACAAGCTCGCCTGATATGTTGGAAAATGAAACTATAACAATAGGGAGTTGTGGAAGTAATAGCATTACACAACAAGATCATGTTGTGTTCAACCAAGGAGTTTTTATATGAGGAATGAAAGAAAAAATTCTCTTTAGTAGTGATTCCAAAGGCTGTACCAGAGGAAGTGAAACTAGGAACCATCCCGACATAAATTAAATCCTTGTTAAATGAATTCAAGGAGATTGTAGTTGATGAATTTCCAAAAGGACTACCTTTCATGAGAAGTATTTTTCATTAGATTGACTTGATTCGAGGATCGATATTGCCAAACAATGCACCTTATAGGATGACTCTAGTAGAAAGTAAATAAGCAGGTACAAGAGCTTCTTGATAGAGGAATGAAAGGGGAAAGTTTGAGTCCATGTGCTATACCAACTATATTGAATGCAAAGAAAACAGGTGAATGGAGGATGTGCACATATTATAGATCCATTAATAGGATAACCATCAAGTACCGTTTTCACTTGCCAAGGATGGAGGATATCATGGATTACTTGAGTGGTGTTGCATATTTCACCAAGATATACTTAAAGAGCGATTATCATCAATCCCAATCATCGAAGGTGATGGGTGGAAAATTGCTTTCAAGATGAAGGACAAATTGTTTGAATGGTTGGTGTTGTCGCCGCTACAACACCCTCCAAAATTTTGTGATATTTGAATTTTGGATCCTACCTTCTATCATGTGAAGTGTTTCTTTTGGTTGTAAAGATTTGTTTCACATTTTTGCATATGTTTTTAGTGTCCATGCTCCTTCTTAAGAGTCATCAAATTTTTTATATCAACTATAATGCACTTTTGTGCCATAGCACAATTTCAAGTCACAAAATGATACTTATGTGCCACAATCACTCATTTTTTACCTATTACAGTTGGAGAATATTTGTGAACTATTTTGATTTATATATATTAGTTTCATGTGTTGTTCATGTTTTGATGATAAGTGTAGAGATTTTGAAGCAAGATCATGTACAAACCCCTTGTGTTCCTTCTTGCTTCATCCTCCATACTTAGTCATTTTTTGAGTTTTCATCCCTAGGCTTGGGAGAGTGCACTACGAAATTTTAGAGCCTAGTAATGACCTTCCCTACCAACTAAAACTACATCCTATGCCATCCTAATATCACTCCCTCTCTCCTTTGTGCACTGCGTAATTAGCAATGAACAAGGCCTCCTCCTGACTGCTTGCAACTTCTCCATGCAGTCACTCTGACCCAACCTACTAAGTGTAGCACATTGCACACTTTTAGTGGCTAGTGTTGACCTGCCCCGTGTCTTGAACCTGTGTCATGCGCTCTCCTTAAGACCCTAGGCTTCCTCTATATGCACTGTGCAGTTTTAGTGAATAGTCCCTGCACCCTTGCCTCTTGCAACTACGCCATGTGCTCACTTTTCCTCCTCCTCTTCATGAACTATCCACCGTACATTTCTAGTCACCAGCTTCTGTCTCCCTATCTCCTAAAAGTGTGCTCTACGCTTAGAAGTCCCTCTTTCCTCTCCCTTGCACATTGTTGATCCTTAGTTTTCTCGTGGCATGAATCAAAATATAGTAGGATATTTTCAGACTAATGTTTTCTTGTTGTGAGTGATATTCACCTGCAGGTACTCTCAGTGAACATGGCAAAAGATGTTTGAGGATATCTACTAGAAGTAGTTGCTCGAGAAGGCATGCTTGGAGACAAAGGCACAAGGGCACCGTGTTGTCACAATTGAAGAAATGTTGGATTGCGATTATCAAAGTGACCCATGGAGACTCCATAACATGTCTAGACCCTTTGGAGGGTAGAAGGAAATCACAATGTGAGATCTATACAAAGTATTGAAGACATAGTGGCAGTGTCATCACTTCGAAAATAAATTCATGTTCCAAGACAACGAACTCCAAGTCATCAATTTCAATGGATTATCTTGTTGTCACCATAATATGATGTGGAAAATGATAATGTATTTTTGGAAAATATTGTAAATATAAAAGTTTGGGAAGTCCAAGAGTCACATATGGACAAATGAATCACTAGGAAAGGTCCAAAAGTATTGTAGAATTCCAAAGGTCATATTAGAAGTCCAAGAGTCATGGGGGTATAACAAGAGTCATGGGGATATGAAACTTCATTTCTCTTGTTATAAAAGAAGCCTTATTACTCAAGCAAATGAAATTTCACCTTGGCTTCTCCAACTAAGCATTAGAGAGAAGATCATTCTTTTGAGGAGAAAGTAGTGGCTTAATGTTCCATTATTGGGGCTAGTGGTGTCTCATTGTAATGACGTATCTTGGAACTTTGTCTTATTAATAGAAGCTCGTTGAGAAAACACACTTTCATGCATATATCTTGAATATTGTTATGCTATTCTTTAGATGTTTGCGGTATGTGTTTATGTTCTTACGTAGTAAATAAATTGAACCATTTCATTGGCTTTGGTGGTTATGTTGTTGAATGTGTGTTGCATTTTCTTTAATGATCGTTATGTCTATGTGAACTATTTCTCTATATGGTTAATGGTTCTTTGATATTTATGTGCGTGTTTATTTATTAGTATAGTACTACTACTTTTCTCCTAAAGACTCACTTTCTCTTCCCTCCCAATTAAAGAACCTTGATACATATTGCAATTGAAAATTTCACAAGGCTTACTTTATTGCTCATCCGAAAGTATATACATGTTGCTCTCTTATGCTAACCATTGCAGCCAAGGAAAATATTTAAGATTGTGGCATCTGGGCCATATTCCGTATGTGGATCCTACACCAAACAATGTGAGGTGTAATTGGGACTTCATATCAGGAAACCCTTTATATATCATCGATTTCCAACACTATCAACATTTGGTTATGCCACTTGGAATGACTAATTCCCCTAGCACATTCATGAGGCTCATGAATGACATCTTGAAATCAATTTTGCGAAAGTTTGTTGTAGTGTACCTGGATAACATTTTAATTTTAAGCAAAAACATTGAGGAGCACTTGGAACATGTAAGGAAAGTGTTGCAATGGTTGAAGGAAGAGAAGTTTCTAATCAACTTGAAGAAATGTGAATTCATGTAGGATGAGTTGGTGTACTTTGGATTTATGATTTCCAACGAAGGTTTGAATATGGCCTTTGAAAAGGTGAAGGTTATTTTGGATTGGCCAACACCTTAGTCTACTTTTGAGGTGAGGAGCATTCATGGATTGGCCAACTTCTACCATAAATTCATTAGGAATTTCAGCCAGATTTATGCACCTCTTATTGAGTGCATGAATAAGGGGAATTTTAAATGGAGAATAGTAGTAGGAAACACATTTGCAGATCTAAAAAGGAATGTGATAGAGAAACCTGTTTTGGTGCTTCCAAACTTTGATAAAGTATTCCAAGTTGACTGTGATACAAGTGGGACAACAATTGGAGTATTTTTAAGTCAAGAAGGCAAACCAATAACATTCTTCAGTGATAAGTTGAACGATTCCAAGAAGAAGTATTCTGTATATGATCAAGGATTTTATTCTATTATGTAGGCCTTGAAGAAGTGGAGACACTATTTGCTACCCAAGGAATTTGTCTTATTTATTGATCACAAGGCATTGTAATATATCAATAGTCAATGTAATTTGAATCAAAGGCATTTTAAATTGGTTGAATTCTCATAAAGTTACACATTTGTTTTGATGCATACGCCTGGAAAGTCAAACAAAGTTGCAGATGCCTTGATTAGGAGAGTGTTGTTACTCAACACTTTGTCAGTAGAAATGGTAGGTTTGGGGAACATGAAGGAACTGTATGTAGGAGATGTCAATTTTGGAGAAGCTTGGACAACTTGTAAAGCACCTTGGAGTGTGGAAAAAACCATGTTCTTGCATTACCATATCCAAGAAGGGTTTTTATTTAAAAATTAACAATTGTGCATTCCTCAAGGGTCAATGACATTGCACCTTATTAAGGAGCTACATGGTGGAGGCATAGATGGACATTTTGGCATGGATAAGACCACATGATTGGTAAAGGATAAGTATTTTTAGCCTAAGATCAACAAGGATGTCATAAATTTTGTTGAATGTTTTAGACTAGCCAAAGGTATAAGTCAAAATACAGGGTTGTATACTCCATTGTCAATACCAGAAAGGCCTTGGGAAGATGTGAGCATGGATTTTGTCTTAGGACTACCAAGTACATAGAGGAAGCATGATTCAGTGATGGTCATTGTTTTGAATATGACACATTTCATAGCATACAAGAGGATAAGTGATGCTACTAAATTGGCTATTTTATTCTTTAAAGAAGTAGTGAGACTTCATGGGTCGCCAAGAACCATTACTTTAGACAAGGATACAAGATTTTTGGGTCACTTTTGGAATACACTATGGAATAATATGGGATATAAATTCTTATATAGTTCAACCTATCATCCATATATAGATGGATAAACTGAAGTAGTAAACATGAGTCTTGAGAATTTGTTGAGAAGATTGAGTGGTGAGAATCCCAACCAATGGGATATGGTCTTGGCACAGACAGAGTTTGCATACAATGACTTGGTGAATAGATCTTGGACTGGTAAGAGTCCATTTCAGATTGTTTATGGGAAGTCACCAAAGGGTATAGTGGAATTGATACAATTTTTAGATTTGGGGAAAAGGAAGAGTGTTGATGCAAGTGATTTTGTAGACAGCTTGCAACTGATACAAAAATAGGTGAAGAAAAGGTTGAAGCAAAATAATGACAAGTATAAGGAGAAAGAAAATTAAAAAAGAATAGCAAATATTTTCGCTGAAGGAGAGATGGTAATGATACATCTAAGAAAAGATAGGTTTCCCAGGGGTACCTACAAAATGCTAAAATATAAGAAAATAGGCCCATGCATAATTCTTTGGAAAATTTCTGAAAACGATTACAAATTGGAGTTGTCGAGAGACTTGGATATCTCTCCAATATTCAATGTATCTGATCTATATGAGTTTCATGAAGGAGAAAGTAGTGAAGAGATAGGTACACCCACTGAGTGGAAGAAATAGTTACTAGTCAAAGCATTTGAATAAGTGGAAGAAATTATAGCCACCAGGATTGGAAAGAAGACTCACCATAGGGAATATCTAGAGTATTTGGTCAAATGGAGAAATAAGGGATCTGAAGATGCATCATGGGTGTTGAGTTAGAGCTAGAACGCCTACAAGGGACTTCAATCGTAGAAGGAAATACCACATGAGTTGGTGGCTCATATTTTCTTACCAAGCGTGTCTGATGCGGGAGCATCCTTGGCCTCAAACCATCCTCATCAACCAAAAAAAAGTTTCCGTTGAGTTTGTAATAAGTGTTGTTAAACCCATGTATTTTAAGTTGCTGATACACCCAACAAATGGTTGTTGCTACTCCTGTAGCTACATTTCATCAAAGCAATGACTACTCTCAAGTTGTTGACACTCCCGAGATCACGTTTTGATACTCCTCTTGTGTGGAGTTGTTGACACATCCAAAATTGGTTGTTTTTCAGATGCACTGCTATAGGACAAACCCTGTTAGACATATTTCCAAAATGATATGTAAGTTACAAATTTGGTTTTTTTGCATGCTGAAAAGAGGTGAATCGATTCGATTTTGGAAGATGAAGAGGTCAGAAATTCAGGAAGTGATTTGTTTCAATGGAATACGAAGAGCCCAACAACGTGAGGATAAATGGCAGGAGCAAGGAAGGAAAGGGACGTAGGAAATTCAAGCGCTCTCAAAGTGTTGTTCTATAATCTAAGTTGTTGTCTATAACAACAAATTTGAATTAATAAAAGGATATTTGAATACCTTCCTGTGTTCTCGTGAGTAGACTCAAATCACTCTCTCTCTCTTTGTGCTTTGTGATTTAATCCCAAATTAATTAATTTAGTAGCCAAACTCAAATGGCATGGGTTGTGTTCTCAGTAACAAAAATCTAGATTCTGTAGGTGCTGTGAAAACTATAGAACCTATACTGCATCAATTTCATTATACCCTTTGTCTCCCCTCTTCCACCCACCCCCCCCCCCCCCCCCCCCCCCCCCCCCCCCCCCCCACCCCCCCCCCCCCCCCCCCCCCCCAACACACATACTAATGATACCTAGTCTTAGGATCATAATATATTGTATTGCATTATATTGACTATAAAAAGAGGTTCCATCCTCAAAGTGGATTTTATTCATCAACGTCTTATCATTTTTAAGGTGTAATGTTCATAACATATGCTAAGAAGATTGGTGGAAAAATAAGTAGGTGGTGGGCTCAAGTGCTCAATAGGGTTTGTGAGTAAGTTTTGGAAACACATATATTCATGAAGTACATGTCATTGACATGTAATATGTTGTCATGTCCCATGAAAAAAACCCTTGGTCATAGCATAGATTAAGGTGGTAGGGGGGCTTAGATGTGAGAAGAGGGGGCCTTGGGGGAGAATAGGGGAGTATTAGTGGGGTAGTATGAGGAAATATAGAGTGGATAACACATGCTAATGATGTCATAGGGAATTATGTGGGGAGTGAAATCATGATTAGATTAATATTATTGCTATGATTCATATGGTGGGTGAACACGTTAGGGTTTCTTCCTTTTAATCTAACCCACACAAGTAGGTGAATGTTGCCTCTATAACTATTGTAATATGAAAATGTGAACATTTTAGCTAAAAATATGAAATATTAATTCATTAATAGATAGTATCATTATCCTTATAACAACTTGCACCATTACCAATATTCCAAATATTTTATGTTGAAAATTCCTAGTTTTCCTTTACAAGTGTAGTTGAGTGAAAAGTTATTTTAATTTTAATTTTGACTTTTGATCCCCCAAAAAAAATATGCTCTAGTAAATTTCCCATTTCCATGAAACACATCTATGAACAATATGGTGTAAAAACAATATATAAAAGCATTCTTAATCGAACATTTGTAAAAATACACGAGGAGTAAGAATTGCATATGAGCCTTTGAAATTAAGAGAGCCAAAACCACATATCAATGAAGATCATGAAGGAATGATGTCTGCCATTAACTCTACAACCTAGAAAGTTTAACAAATTGGTACTCTTGTCCAATTCATTGTAACAACTGACACATGATTGATGCCGCGCGTGCGCATAGGTGTTCTCAAATCTTATCAGTTCACAATGGTAAGTGGAATGCAAGGGTGGTGAGAGAAATAATACTGATACCACATTCAATTGAATTAAGAATGGAATTGATCCCTCATCCCCTTCGTATCAATTCTCAATATTTGAAATTAAATTGGTGTGATCAAGATATGGATTTGACAACACAAAAAGTAAATTCTCCTGGGTGGTTGATTGTGGTAGAGGAGGATATAACAAGATCAACATCTGGTGCATTTGAGCTCATATAATAGTGCTACTGAGTGTCCAACACATAGTTCTGTGGCAAAGAAAAAATAGAGGAGGCTTTTAGCGAGGCATTGTTTGAATATGAGCTTGCACTGCTTTGGTTCTAAGTGCTTGCAACAATGAGCAACACAAAATGTTTCCAATAGGGAGTCAAGAAACAAGGCGACAAATACTTCCTATGGGAGACTTGGAAACATCATCTCAAGGAAATGAGCAAGCAAGAATGAATCAAATTATGGAAAGACTACTAGAGATAATGAAAGGGCTACTCAATTCCGAGACTAGTGAGGGCCTAATGAAGAAGAAAGTCAGAAAAGCACAAGGGATAGGAATGGAAAGCTAGAGTTGATGAAATCGAGTCTCAAAGAGAACTTTGAGAGGTAGGAATGTTAATTTCTCGATAATTTTCAATGTCTTAATGTTGTTTGATGTTATATATGTGTATTTTTTTATTAGGAGTTTTTTGCAAAGGATATGGTAGGCTTCTATTTAGAATATTCGACAAAAAATTTAATAAGCATAGAATTTCAATATTTTGGGCATCTGAATGTAGTATCATTGATCCATAAATTTCCATGGATATTCCACTAGACAATTTGTCACAACAGATTTGATAATATTATATTAAAAATATGAAATTCTACAACATTATAGTTTCATTAAATTTATAGGTCTGTAGATTTTACTGTAATTAGTGCTTGCATGCAAATATAAATTATGAAAAAAATGAAGAAAAGAAAAATAAAATCTCTCACACACACATAAGACACAAGGTATGCTCTGGGAAACCTTTTCGTGAGAAAACCCCGCTGGAAGGTGAGGTCACTCCACTCTCTTTCTCTGTTTAGAATAATGGCTGCAGGTACAAAGAAGTATGGCTTGTGACCCATGGGTTGTTAGGTGCACAACTCCTCTTTGTGTGCTCTACCTCCTATCCCTCTTTTCCATTTTTTCTTAGCTATGGAAAAAATTCACTCGAAAGAATGGAATGCCTCTTCCTTCTAGTGGCCCAATTATAATGCAACCCGATAGTCTACCAGTGGTTAAGTTTGACAACCTCAACTTTTTACCAGAGTTACATTATAGGATATTCTAGTCTTTTACATCAAAATCACATGGCTAGACCATTTTCCATGAATAATGGGGGCTGACGTGATATCCTCTTCAACCATCGTGGTGAAAATATGAATATCAACTTTTGAGTGGCATAAGTTTCACATACATACTTTGATTGACGCGCTTCTAGCGCCGTTGAAAATATCTCCATGTGTAGAATAACATGAAAATGTGTGGTACTAAAGTGGAAAATTTTAACCCCCAAAAATCGTCGTTTGATGCCTCAAAACGTTCCTGGAAGGTTTCAAACCCCGTTTTACCACATTGGGTCTTGCCATTAAAAACGGTCCCATGAACTAATTTCTCCACTTTTTCCACTCTGAATGCACCAATATAGAGGATACACAATATAATGATATAATCCAAATCACAACTCCCCATTTTGGGAGGCTTTTGGTCCCCAAAAGCTTCTACTAAATGGGGTGATGAATTTTTTCATCCACCTTCTCTCTAGTGTACAATTTAGCTTTTCTTGGAAGTTGTCCCTTCAACCCAATCTACCAAAGGTCATGCTACCCCTGTCTTGTAGTGCTAGACCTCTTCTACAAAATTGTATCTTCTGTCAACTTTGCCTGGGCATCTGGTGCCAAATCCTCCACAGAAGGTACGACCTGTTCCTTTTCCTGATCTAGGATGGAAGATTCATAGAGTTTCAATTTTTCTACATTCACAACTAAGTAAATGCACATATATGGTGGTAAATTGAGTCGATAAGCATTATCACCCACCTTTTCCAGTATCTCAAAGGGACCATACCTCAAATCCTTGATTTTCTTACCATGCCCCTACAACCTCTCCTTTTTCAATTGTAGCCATACTCTATCTCCCACCTTGAATGATTTATGTGTTCTGTGCTGATCATGCCTGGCATTGTATTTCTCCTGCGACTTATGCAATGTTTCTTGTACATGTATATGGATATACCTGATCTTCTCTATAATTTTTTTAGCCCTCAAAGAAACTCTTGTAAGATCTTACCTCACTCCTCCTTGCTACAGATATGCAATATCCAAAGGTGAAGGTGACAAATATCCAAAACAAGTTTCAAATGGGGACTTTCTTGTAGAATTGTGGACCGCTCTATTGTACAAATGTTGTATATATACTATATTTTCATCCCAGGTCTTCAGATGCTTCTGGTTGTATCCCCTCATAAGTTTCACCAAAGTCCCGTTGACTAATTTTGTCTACCAATTTGTCTGTGGATGGAATGTTGTAGATCTCTTCAACTTTGTGTCCATATTCTCCCACAATGTAGTCTAGAATGCCCTGAGAAATATTGTATCCCTGTTTGAAATGATGCTCCTTGGCATCCCAAAGTGCACCTAGACTTGTCCAAAGAACAAGCTTGCTGCTTCTTTCCTGCTGATGGTATTTTTACAGGGCATCAGAGCACACATCTTGCTGAACCCGTCAACTACCACGAATAGGTAGTCATATCCCTTCTTGGTTTTTGGTAAACCTCCCACAAAGCCCATGGAAATTATTTCCCAAGGATGAGTACATACAAGTAAGGGATGATATAGACCCTATTTCATATTGCTAGGCTTACTGGTACAACAAATCATGCATCCTCTTATGAACCTAGCTACTCGTTCTTTCATCTTGGAAAATACACATACCTCTGCAAGTTAGTCATAGCCTTCCATGCACCAAAGAACCCTGCAAACTTGGAGGCGTGAGCCTCTCTAATTAGCTGCAATCACTCACCTTTAGGAACACATAACTTATCCAACCTATAGAGTAACCCATCTTGGAGATGGTATTCAACGATTCTATTGCCATCATGCACATGAATCTGACTTTGCAAATGATGTACACCTCCTTGAAGTCATCATCCTCTGAATATGCCTCTCTGTATGCATCATGGGTGAATGGATCCGTATGCACAAGAGTCCTCAAATCTATGATCTTTGATGTGGGTGGCCTTGAAAGCATGTCGACCAACTTGTTTTTTCTTCCCTTATTATACTCGATCACCAAATGAAACTGCTGTAAAAACCCCATCCACTTGTAATTCCTAGTCTACTGTAGCCTACTCTATGTCTGCAAATACTGTAACGATTGGTAATATGTGTGAATTACTATCTCCTTTCCCATCAGATAGTGCTTCCACTCCTTCATAATCTGCATCATGGCATAGAGCTCCTTGTTGTAGGTGGGGTAGTTAAGAAATTCCCCATGAAATACTTCAGAACGGTAGTATACAGGCTTTCCTCCCTGCATCAAGATAACTCCGATAACATACCCACTCGCATTTGTCTCCACTTCAAAGGGTCGCTACAAGTTTGGTCATGCCATAACTAGTGCTTGATTGATCTTCTTCTTTAGCTCCTCGAAAGCCTTATGTTGACCTTTTCCCCACAGAAAACTATTGCCACTTACTATTATGGCATGGAGCGGTGCTGCTACCACTGAAAATGAGGTTATGAATTTCCTTAGCAATTATGTCACCCAAATGAAATTCCTGACCCCAGAAACATTAGTAGGCACCAACTATTTCATAATGGCCTCCATCTTGGAAGGATCTATCTTCAACTCTCCTCCATCGATAATACACCCCATATACACCAAAGATTGATGTGAAAACTCACACTTCTTAAGATTTGCTAGTAGCTAGTGTTTCTTCAATGTTTCCATTACCTGTGCCAAATGTGAAATGTGCTCCTCCCAGGTAGCACTATATACCAATTTATCATCCAAATAAACAGTAATAAATGAATCTATAAAAGGGTATAATACATCATTCATTAATATCATAAACATAGCTGGTGCAGGACATAGGCCAAATGGAATGACTAACCACTCATACAAACATTGCCTAGTTTTGAAAAATGTCTTCTAGGTATCTTATTCTTTGACTCAAACTTGGTGATATCCAACCTTCAAGTCCAACTTGGTGAAGTATTTTGATTGCTGTAACTGAGCCAATAGATCATCTATCCTGGGTAAGGAGTATCTATTATTGAGCATGATTTTTTTCAATGCCCTGTAATCTATACACATCCGCCAAGTCCCATACTTCTTTGGCATAATGATGATGAGTGACCCACATGGTGATGTACTTGTTTGAATGAAACCTTGTTCCAGTAGCTGTTGAAATGGTTTCTTCACCTCAATTTCTTATATAATAGACTTCTTGTACAACCCAATATTTGGTAATGAGGAGTTTGACAATAGCTAGAGCTCATGCTTCACTCTCTTTTAAGTGGTAACCCCTTAGGCTCTTGGAACACATCCCTATATGTATGTAAAAACTCCTCCAAATGTTGTTTGTGTTTCTTATTACACCCCTCCAAGGATGCCTTGCCTCTTATTGACTCCTCTTTAGACTGACTTTATCTTAAAAACAATAAAACATACTTCTTGCTGGAAATGATCAATTTCTTGGCTTGGTTGGCACTTACAAATGAAATTTTCAACTTTCCTTTATGGAAGTTAATGATGAATGATTTTTTATCCTTGACGAGATAGTATTGTTTAACTCTCCTCATGAATATGGAATCTCACATGTACATGTATGGAATCCCAAACACAACTCCACATACATCAAGGGGAACCATATCTAGATCTACCTCATTAATAAAATCAAAACTGATAGAAAATCTAATGTGTCACTGTTTTCTTACCTTCAACTCTACATCCTTATTTACACATCCTAGTGGGGATGGGTTTGAATGATCAGGAACTTCCAACCCAAATTCTTGACCATCTCTGCTGCAAAGAGATTCCCTTGTGATCTTGATTCAAACAAAGCATCAATCTTTGTCTTCTTGAATTGCATCTTTATATGAAAGAGTTTGGTCATTTCTTTCTCTTCTTTTTGCTGAAGGCTACTCAGATTCATCTCCTTCTGGACTGACGTACATACGATCTTCTCATCCATGTATGAGCTGCGCTCAACTTGGTCGTTTGAATAAGTGGCCATGAGATTATTTTCATTATTGTTTTTCTTCTTGTTATTCATGTTTAGATTTGGATGCAACTTCCACATTTCTCCTCTGTATGACCATCAATGTTGTAGTGGTTGCTAGGATATTTACACTAGTGTCTTATAGCTGCCATATTTTTTTCTTTCCCCCTTTTTCCTTCTTCTTTCCCTCCTTATAAGCATCATGTTTCCCCTTATGCTTCGATTTACTTGATTGCACTTTCTTCAGACCTATGTTCTCCAGGTACTGTGCCTGTACACAAGCCTCATCCATCGATTTTTTATTGAACAACATCACTTGGTGACGCAAATGGAAGTGCAAAACCCCCAAATAGTTGAGGAGTGCATATGGGTGATGAGCCCCAAAAATGTACAATTATTTGGGCTCATTCAACCTCCTAATTTGGCTTAGTCCACCATTCTCATTTGTTTATTGCATGTTTTTTATTATTTTTATGTTAATAGAGTGAATTTGGTTAGTCATTATGCCAACAAGTCTAATGGGTGCTTTGTGTAGCCTTTTTGGTCAACTTGGAGACAAAATGGAAGGTCTTAATGAGCACTTGGCAGCCAAATTCGTGGGAGAACAAGCTAGAGGATTTGTAGGAAGGTGTCCCCCTCATTTATGGGCCCTTACCTTGAATTCTCCAATGAGTTCTCAATTCAGATATACAAAGAACGTATGACTGAGCAAGAGGTGAGATGTCTCAAACCCCATGAGGGAGCTCTTTCTTATGGCTCACCTACTTTTTTAGCCTTATCACAATAGGCCAAATATGTCCCTAGAATGAAACCCGAATGGGGAGGATCATAAATAGTTTTCCTCACCACTACTAGTCTTCACCAAACACTAGTGTCACAAATTATAAACAAACTATAAAAAAAAAGAAACCACGACTTAGGGACATCTAAGTAGTCAAAACCCCCTAATAATCAAACTTGGCCCGAGCTATACCAACTCTTAATATGGTTGTATTTTTTGTACCCATCGAGTTTTGAACTAGTGGCCTTCACACAAGGAGTGCCTTAACTGGAATACCCTATTAGCCATTGTTACATTTTGTGGTTTTTTAAAAGCACAATATGGGATAGGCTTTGGTCCATTTATATGTGCATGGGTCATGAAACCACTTAATGTAATCTCTCTAGGTGAAACTACATATTTGACCATTGCCTCAAGCTTCTTTTGTAATTCTAGACTAGATCTTTATGAGAATTAATATTTGTCCAATAATTAAAATTTTCTAGCTTTCCATCAAAAAATCCAAATATGTAAAAAATTAAAAATAAATATATTTTATTAATTTTAGTAATACAATTTCCAATTTTAGGCAATGATATAAGAGGTGTCTGAGTTTTTATTTTTGGGTAAAAGGAGTGATTTCCCTATTAGAAATCATTTTGAAAGAAACGAATTTTTTTTTTTGGAAGAAAATGCTATATTTTCATTTCAAAAAGAAAATGCTATATTTATGCACATGTTTATTTTGGAATAGAGCTTCCATAATTTTAATTTAATTATCAATAATTATTAAGTGGATGGTAGGGATTTAACTTTCATGGAATATTCTAAAATATTCATAGTAGTATCACAAATTAAACATTAAAATTTATCTCCAAAGTAGTTATGCCTTTTTTGTTCTTTTAATTAATTTAAAAAAAAATAATATGAACAAGTGTCATAGGAAAGGAGTTACGATTTTTGGGCATGTGGTATTGACCCATGGTATTCTAATAAAGTCTATTTATAGAATCTCCAAGGTAAGTGCCACTAAATCTCCATGAATAAGAAACTTGTTCCATGTCTTTTGAAATGTATGCATGTTTAAATTAAATATTATTTCTTTTTATAATTACTAATAATAATATTAATTTAAAATAAAGTTATAACTTAGTTACTTTTATGTTTCTTAATTTATGAAGTTTGAGATGTATTATGAAATGTTTTGATGTTTATTATGGATTGATACCCAATCACTGTAGTAATGTCTTATTAGTCCCTCACATAGCATGAAGTATACAAATCTATTTCCATGAACATTTTCAATAACTCTTGCTGATTTTAAAATTATAATAAAATTTCTATAGCTTATTATATTTTTTTGCAAAAAATTAAATAATTATGAAATTATTGTAATTAAAAAATAATTTATTATTTTATTTAATTTAAAAGATAAAATTATAAATTTTTGATTGGTTGAAACATATGAAAATATTAATTAATTGTAGTTGAATATCACATCATAGAAACAAAAAATTAGAAAAACAAAATGTATTTTTAATTAGAAATTAGAAATGTAATTTTTTTTTATTACATAGGCTTGATATGTAGCCTAAGAAACCATGACCGAGGGACATCTAAATTGTCAAAAGCTAAACCAGTGCTTAATATGACTAAATGACTTTCACATAACAGAATGATTTACCAATTCACCCTTGTGAAAAAATTGAAAATATATTTTTATTTTAAAAAAATAAAATAGAATAATTATAATTAATTCTGAAATGTGAAAGAACCTCCTTAATGTTAATAACGATGAGTGTAGTGCTGCCCATCAATACCTATGCCATTAGCACGAATTTGATAAAAACTTTAGAACCGGCATACATTTAAGGGTTTTTTTTTTCAACTAGTGTGCCAACGTTCAACTTTCATTATGGACAAGTAATTTTCTAACTCAAAGCCACATGTGCATCAATTTCTTATGAAGTGATTTTAAATTATTTTGAATTTAATAATAAATATTAATTTTATTCTTTTAATTATAGCAATAAAATAAAACGTAATTTGGAGTTATATTTTTGTTTAAACCTGATTTCAGGTCATATTTTTGTTTAAATTTATTTGTATTAATTAGTAAGGATAATAATTTTTTTTATTAATATTATTATTAATAATAATGATAAAGAAAAATCTTCTTTCATCTTTATTTAAATTTGTGTTTATATAATTTATGATAAATTTTATAGACATTAATTTATTTTTAGAATTATAATTATTTTTATAAATTAATTAGAGTTAGTTGAGTTATACAAGTTATAATTCATAATAACATAGGGTATGTTAAAACTGCTTCTGCTTGGCTAAGAGCTCGTCTTCCTCGGACGTAAGGAAACAGGTTAACGGCCAAGACCCAGAGGCATCTGGCAGGAGTGAAAGCCTGCCCCCTTACGGACCACCAGCGGGTTATTTCAGGTGGCGTGGTTTTCCTTGATAACAGTGATGTGTCAACTGACATTCGCGGATAGCAGCCAGAGATGGCTGTCCTCACTGTTGGTTTGACAAACTGAGTTTGATAGGTTTTTCCACCTTTTGAAAAAAAAAAAAAAAAAAAAAAAAAAAAAAAAAACATAGGGTATGTTAAAAGAAGAAGTTTTCTTTATTTTAAATTTAGAAAAATAATGTTTCATATAAAAGGTACGTGTCCTGATCCCTGTTAATTATAACCGAAAGTTGCCACAATTTTAGCTTAGGAAGGAGATGCTTTCTATGGATGCCAAAAATCGAAGGGCAGAGATTAAGTGAAAGATAAAAACTCGAGAAGTTAGCCCCAATGGAAATGAACCTGATCCAAAATTTGCAGGCTCAATGGGGACTCCTGAAGAGAGAGAGGAAGTAGAGGCTGACTTTTGCACGGTTCCAATGGAAATAGATAGAAACTAAATCAAACCCATTTCTCTCCTCCATGAATGCTTCAAACGTACAAGCGCCATCCTTCACTTTGGTGCAAGTGATTTTCTTTTCTTTTCCAGTCAGGCTGCTTGTGTCTATAATGCACACAATGGGAATTAATGAGCAAGAAAGATCCTACCATGAGAAAAGTAAAAGTATAGGAGGGTGTGTGATCTGCATGCTGGCCCTTCGCCACGTCCCCAAAAAGGTTGTCACCGATTAGAGAGATTAATTCAGTTGTCATTGAATGAACCATGGCCACATTTATTCCCATGAGTTTGATAATCAAATCAAAATTTCCCATATTGAATAGATTTACCATTTTCATGTGTGAAGTCATGGTATGGTTTTCATCCATTTTCCCATTGGTCTCTATTTGTCCCTTCCTTAGACTCTATGCTTGATTAGCTTATTTTTCCACCTCAGAATTCTGGCTCCTAAGAATATGATAGAAGCTTTTGTTTGGAAAGAATTCGAAGATACTTGTGATTATTTGTAGGAGAAGATTAAACTTATTTTCCTTAGAATCTTTATTTTTCTGTAAGAATTGAATTGTTATGAGACAGTCCCCCACAATGTCGATCTTGGAGATTCCTTGTTCCTTGGTTAGATGAATTCCTAATAGGAGCCCGTAAGTTTTTTCATGTTGATGGTTTTTTTACCAAGACCCCATGCAAACTTATTTTTTTGTTGCTCAATGGGATCAGGACACGTACCTTTAGAAAATGTACGTGTCCTGATCCCTGTTAATTATCCTCCTCCTATGCTCCTTTAGAAAATGTTCTTTAACGACGGGAACTCGATCAATTGAGCTAACCCTCGAGATTATATCCAACTTTTTGTTTTAAACCTGTCATTTTTATAATTTCTTTATATATTAGGTAAATAATGAGTGCAAAAGATGTTATAAAATTTGAGATTTAATAGCATAATGAACCCAAAACATATTATAATATTTAAAATTGTATAGTTTAAATTTTAACAATGATTTAATTTTCACTTACATAAACATTTTTATATTATATACTTTTAACCATAGTTTAAATATTACCTATATAATTAATTATTATGATGCTGTCTTTTTTATAACATCATTCTATAACTCTCTTATTGTAAGCAACATTCAATGCATATTTCCGACTCCCTGCATATGATCATGCCATGCATAAAATATTGTCGGAGGTTATTCGAATTCCCGATGTTAGCATGGGTGAATTTGTACAACCCTTTGTGCTCCACTGTCCACATATATTTTGGGTCTATCGTTTTCTTTCCCCTGAGACAATCGTACTGACATGAGAGAGGCACTTGAAATTATGAGTGAATTACAATTGTTTTCCTTCGTACATAACACATAAGGAAAGGCTTAATTAATCAAGGCATTGGGCAATAAGATGTGAAAATTGATAGCCAATGGCATGAGAGATAAATGTGAATAACATAATTGATAGGAAATAGAAAAATAGTTTGTTAAAGTTACACTTTGGTAAACTAAAAAACATTTTACATGCTTGATTGAATTAATACAAAGTCAACCATTTACCCACTGCATTATACCGGCTTGGTGTTAGGGATAATAAAAAAGTATTGATAAGATATCTAAAATATAGTGATTTATTAGTTTTACAAGGTTTTTATAGCTTAGAGAGAGTATGTGCAATGGGTTTGGGCTTTTTTCGTAAAGGGAATGATCTTGATACTGGAAGAAAATAATTATTTTAGGGTGAAGGCAATTTAAGAGAAATTTCAATGGAAGATAGTTTTTTTTAGTAAGCTAATTTTTCATTACCTCCAAATTTCAAAGTACAACTTCCAGAACATCATAGTTCATACTATTGCCAGTCTCAATTTTCCTCAAAGGAAACTAGATCTAACAACTGATAATTTAAGAGTAAATATATCAAAATAAACCATCTACTACTGAAAACTACACAAACTATCTGAGATTGAGCTACATGGAGAATCAAAATAATTGCATAGAGACATATCGTGAGGTTAAGAGTCAAAAGAGTTTACCAGAGCAGGATCTTGTGTACTTTTAATAACTAGAGTAGAGGGCTTAAGCTCATATTGAAGATGGCTTTCTAGGTGACCCAGACGTGCATCCAATCTAGCCAAATATGAGTGCTGACATTGTTGCACCCACTTGATATTGTTCAAGGAAGAAATAATGTCATTACGATCTTTCATGCTTCTCTTTCAGGACTTTGCCTAAAAGAGTGTTCATATGCTACTGGAGGGTGATGGAGTTTAGGTATTGGCTCCATCTTCTCCTAGTGTGACCAAGGTCAAGAATCTAATTGGCTATCTCCTCCAAAATTTCAAAGTCGGAATATGTTTGGAAGTCATTATTGTTGAGAGTTTCAAGCTAGAGGATTTATTCATGAATGTAAGGAGATGTAGTAGAGTGGAAGATAACAATGAATTCCTTGGCCTAAGACTCGTTATGTGGCCGATCTTGTGGTCTTGTACCATAATATCCCTTGTGGCTACCCATACATTTCCATGGAATTTTGCACAAATAGAAAATAATCCACACAATATTACTGAACACTAAAAAACCCAAACTGAGGGGATTGAGACTAAACAAGCTGATATAAATGAAACGACAGAAGATACAGGGAATTTGGGATGACTCAAGCCAACAAAAACAAAAATACCAATAAACCATAAGCATAGAAGACCACCTCTAGGAAAAAACACCCACTCAAAAGGAAACCCTAAGGCATAGGACATCGTGAACCTTGAAAAAATTAAAAGGAAATCACCAAAATGAAACCACACAAACTCAAAGTTATAGCAACAAATAATAGGGGTTGAGAGAAAATCCTATAACCTGAATGCAGTAGCCTATTTTTATGGAGTCTAAAAGCTTTCAAAAACTGAGTATAATGTGTCGAAGTTGATAACTTCCCCCTTCAGATCCAGTGAAATCCATAGAGTTATGAGGCATGAAATCTCTGCATGCCCAATTTCTTCCTTTGGTTTATAATAAAGCGTCCCAAGTAAGCATTTGTTCCTACTAGACACATAAGTCGAATAGGCTTGCATGCAATAATAGGTCACTGCCACTTTATCATAAGAGGCAAGTGACCCTTTCTTAGAAAAAGGGTAACAATCACGTCATGGATTTGCAGAGTTTCCTCTGCTAACATGCCTGACACCATAAAATAGCTAAGAAAATAATTCCACTAGTGGCGAGGAAGGAGTCCAGGCACACCATAAATTTTAGAGAGCAGTGATACGCTTTATGGGATAAGAGAACTGCGAGAGGATTAACATAGTAGTGATTGGAGAATAAACTCACATGCATTATGTATGGTGTGGGATAGCCATGCCACCCTCCCTATTAAATGTAGTGGGAGGTGGTAGGGTGGTGGGTACACCCCCCAACCTCCTTTGCCACATTTTCCAATCACCACAATTGGGGGTCGTCTATCAACATATAAGATGAATTGAAAAGATTCTTTCCATCTAGGCATCTCCCATTCATACCAATATTTAGTTAGACAAGTGTCACTATCCTAACACCCCATATTTGCAAGGAAATCAACTGCTTTATTTCCGATTCACCTCGTGTGTGAAGTGATAACATAACGGATGGAGCAACATTTGGATGTGGGAGATGATATGCTCAATTATTTAGCTCTTAGACAATTTTTCAATAGGCACTCCATTGATGATTTTCCTGATAGTCTCTATAGACAACTGAGAATCCCCATTGACTAGAAGTTTTGAGTATCATTCATTGATCACCAAAATAAACCCTCTTTCAAGAGTGAGGAATTCCATGACATTGTTACTCATAAAACCATACTTCGTAACATATGTAACACCCCCCTACTCTACCCCACTTATTGTAATGATGATTATCATTGAACATAAATGTGGAAGGACCATGACCGACTGGACCTCTAATTAAACATATAGTAATAATTATTTTTTAATTAACACAACTAAAGGTTGGATATCCTTACAGATCCATGGTCTGAGGGAAGCTTGTCGCCAGCCTGTTTTGCTTGAATCCATGTCCCTTACCAATTGAATTAAAAGCACTTCTAATGGTGGCATGTTAGTGAGTTACACCTATTACTTGCCTACTGCGTGCTATGAATATTCCCATACTCATGCGAAGAGGGAGGAAGTGGAAAGCCACCACTTGACATATGGAAAAGAGGGGATTGGACATGGATGTTTCATTTGAAGGCATGAAGGAAAAGGAAGGGACACATTCATAGGAGGATACAAAAGGAACCAAAGGAAAATAAAAAGAGAGGTAGTGGGAGATATACCGTGCTCACTTCACATGAGGAGAGAGGAGGTCCATTAGGATATTTTTTTGGGTTCGCTTTGAGTCTTAGCTCACTGAATCACACTGGTTCTCTATCAAAAGGAGTTCAAGGCTGATGTCACTTGACAAACATAGTGGTGGGGCATGAAATATATGATTGGGGAAGAGTTGGAGTTGATCATTGAAATTGTAACATGGAGTTGGTGCTCTGTGACATTGAGTATGTGCTCTGTGAATCTGGGCACCGATCCTTCATTTGTGTCTCATACCTTGTTTGTGTAAGCCTGTGTGGGCTGTATGAAGCTTGATGAATGAAGAAACCACTAGAATAAACTTCCCTAGTGTAAGAAATTCCTCAGACCCTAGATCTGACTCAGGGGTGGTCAGCTGTAAGAAAGGTTGCAGTGTAGATGGCATATGGTTGGGAGGAGACTGGAAATCCCTCCTTCATTTTCTAGTCCTTTCAATTCATTCAAATAAGTATCCTTGGATTATTCATGTTAGCATATAGATTTTAATATGATTTATTAGATTCATGACTAATGATTAATTCTGTGCCATTTATATAAGGATGCATGATTCACTATTTAATAACGATTAAACAACTTCTTGTGTACTTGTGGTGACTACAAGTTGCTTGAGTTATGTGGCTGCAATATTTCTATCTCTTGTAGGTTGTTTGATATGATTTTGATTGGTGGTATGATATCAATCATGATTGATCTATGATTTCATGAGTTTATATCATCATCATAAGTTTACAAGTTTGGGAAGCTCACTTCCATAGCCATAATCATGGGTAACCTCATCGGGAGTGCAATTTATATGTTAAGTGCATGGAATAACTCTATCTCAGGATGTTTTTGAGATATCTGTATGATCATGGTGTTTTCATTGCTTTAGATGCTTGCATGGTGATGGTTTAACTTATGAATATATCATGTTTGCTGATATTTTGATGATTTATAGAGTTATTTGCATGAATATGCATGGTTTCTTAATATGCTTCAGCTAACCTATTTTGTTTGTGATTAATATAATCTAATATGTTGTAAATATCATGGATTAATACCTTGTTGAACACTGCAAAATTATTCTTACGAGGAGGAAGTGATTAGATAAGTATATTTACTTGTAAATTTATCACATTGTGAATAATGAATGATATTTCTATGAGTTGTAGGTGAAAGTATTAACTCTATTCTTGGAGGAATGTGACAATCCTATGTGTCTTTTATGAGAAGTTATATATAGTTTTATTAGGGTTTTGAGTGTCTTGGAGGCCTCTGTGTTTGCCAATATATTCCTATATGTAGGGATATTTACATGGTTGGATATGAATGCCTAATGTGCTCAATTAATTATTACAGTGTGTGGATTCCATTGTTTGGTATGACCATTGTTGATGAATGGTTAAGACTGTTGATTTTATTTATGTTGTGATGTATGTTTTATTAGTAGGGATGATAATATTGAGTGAAAAATCCATCTTATGAAATGATATGTTATCTTTGGGCTTGAATTTACTAAGTGATGCCAACCTATTTCAGTTCCTGTTGGTAGGCATGTTGGCGCCTTATTTTCCCTTATTATGGCTATGTATGGTGTTTTTCATGCCGATGTGTTGAATGAAGGGTTCATTCTTGAGAAAGTCAATAATTGAAGAAAGACCTTTCTTCAAGAGAAGCTTGGCCATTTCCCTAGAATTTTCTTAAAATTTACAAGTTTGAATAGTGAAGAGATCAAACCTGTATCTGGGTCTGGATGATATTGGAAAGAGTGGTATCCTAGATGGATGTATTTCATACCCAACATATGAGTTATGATTTGTTATGACTTACGCTTTTTTATGGAAGCATCAAATGTGAAATAATTTGGATATATTGCATGGAATGGGGATATCTTGGGTGGGATCCACAAGGTGTCATTGGTGATATTTTTTTTTCTAAGTAATGTTAATCTATTAATATGATACAAAAAAGTAATTATAGTGATTCTTGGCCACAAAGGAACCCAGCCTCAATCAACACGCATCCATGATAGTTGTCTGAGACTGCCCCAACAAAGGGGAACCAGTCCAGAGATATGTCCAAAAATTAGCCCACAGTTTTCCTGACTAGACCAACTGACCAAAACCAACACCAAAACCAACACTAAAACCAACAGTTTATCCTAACTAGACCAACTGACCAACATATTATCCAAAGGACACATAAGACTAGACAAAGCTAAACCAAGAACTAGAAAAAATGCCACCTGCTAGACATGACACGCTGCTCGAAGTCTTCCAGAGTAGGCTCCTCCACAATAGGTCATGCCCAATCATCCAGGTTGTTCGACTTGCCACGTCCCAATGCCTGATGGCCTTCCTCCATGCTGGCAGCCTCAACCCTTGGGTTCGATGTGTCATCCAGATAGCTCTCCAGGGCCTGTGTGTCACTGTGAATTCCCATCTCAACATGCGAACTTCCAGCAATGGCTTTACCATGCTTTCTGTTTCGACCTCCATCAACTGCCTGCTCGTCATTGTTGCCCCTGTTCTTGCTCGGTCCAGCTCGGTTCGCCTCCTTTGTAGAAATGTTCATGGGAATAAGCTGCTCATTCTCTTCTGTAATGGAAATTGAGACAATGGCTAGAATAACCGGAAGGTTCAAAGAGCTGCGGAACCGAAACTGCATTGTGTGAGGAATAGGATGCGGAGGTAGAGGAAAGGTAGCAGCGCGAACAGCTACAGCTTCATGTCTTGAGCTGTGAGGGCGAGCTCTGCCTCTACCACTTCTTGTATCCGGATACCAACTTGCAAAACTGTGCTGGTGGGGATTTTCGGCAGAGGATGCAGGGGAAGCAGAGTCATGGCTATGCAGAGCAGGGGAACGAGAACTTCCACCTCGCGTGCCACCACGTTGGTTGCACATGCGATGGCAGACCATGGTGGATATGGGAACAGGTAGAGAGTCAGGAGGAGCAGAAGAAGAATTGACAAAAGAGCTTTGCGCAGAAATTACAGAGGGCTGGAGGTCGTGAGCCGAATTACAGAGGTCTATGTGGGAATGGTGGAAGCCATTACCCAAATCTATGCATCTCACAAGCCAACATCTGCGCCCAGTGCTGGTGCGTTCAGTCGGCTCTCCCGCCTGCGGAGGGCATACACAGTGAATCAGGGGCAGAATGACAATGTGGTTCTCTGACTCCATGGTTAAGTGGATAATGGCATTGCCTCGACTTGAGCAGGCATTAAATGACGCCTACGAGGTGCCATGAATGCCATTCATGGTGACCTTGGAAAGGTTGCAGAGGGCCATGTGGCCACCCCGTGTCATTGGTGATATTGATGGTGGCACGGGATGGGATTATTCCCATTGTCTCACATCAAAATTTACATTTCACTGTGCCTCCCTCAACAAGCTATATGTGTTGGTTGTTTTTAGATTGACGCTAGTGACGAAGGGTGTGGGATGAATATTTCCCCGTTATATGGTGATAAATATCACATCACACTCTATTGGTTTGGAATAAAACCTACTTCACGCATTGACACTGGGTTCTATGGTGTTGTGGCACAGTGGAAGGACAGGAATATCTCTATCCCAGGGGAAAGAGAAAAGAATTGACGTATAATGGTGAAATCGTGCCTTAGGAACCAAATTTGATATAACATAAAAAAGCAGATTTGAAAAAAATGGCTTAGACTAGTGGGAACCATGACCCTGGTTGAGGTTCTAGAGGCCATGAGGGTTTGATAAGGCTACATGGATACCACATGGATGGGTGAAGTGGATTTATACTAATGTGGAATCTACATGGCGTGACACATGGATGGTAGGAACATCCTTTTGGATGGCCAAAGAGATGATTTTAGATGACACATGGAATTGTCAAGAGGATGCCACATGGTAGGATGGCATCACCTTGATGTTAGGATGGCATTAGAAAGAGGTCGAGGGGGAAAAATGATGTGGATGTTAGGTGGTTCCATGGGTCATGCAACATCATCCTAGAAACAAAAGGTGCGATGTCAAATTATTGGCATTAAGGGATGGGAAAATTACCATTACTTCCTCCCATATAGCACCAAGCTCGTTTATAGACCCTTCGGGTTATGGGCGCAGTTAAAACAATGCATTAAATAAGACTTTCTCTATAATTTGACAGGACATTCTTTGTCATGGTGTAGATAACTAAAGAAGAATTCCCTTGGAGGAGTGGCGCTATGGCACAAAGGCACAATGAAATGGTGGGAGTCTGTTATAGACATTTTTGTGCCTTACAGCTATAAGCATGAAATGTCCATAAACCAAGGGATCCTAAGTCCCTAAAGATGTTGTTCCGATCCTAAAGAAACAAGGTCAACCAATGACAGCTTCTCCCAGAAGTTCTCCACCAAAAACTACTCAGAACTAGTCAAATCAGGATCAATTCAGATGCTCCACTAGCTGCCTGCGTTGCAAAGCACCCAAATACACTGTCTAGGTGCATTGCAACGCACTTGAATGCACTACCCAGGTGCGTTGAGCGGGAAATGACAAGTGGCAGAGTCATTCAACGAGGTGGAGAGACAATGGAAGCTTCCAGAATCTTCTCCAATGACACTTGCCTCACTGAATTCGACCAGTGATGAGTAAGAGGCTCTTAGTCTCCAAGTGGAAGCAAGAACTGACAGAGAGAAGACACAAGTCAAAACATAAGCTGACTCATCCTCTCTGCTTACATCTATATATGGATCCCTCATCCCAGAGATCCGGAGGCTGGAATTTTGTACTTTGCAGAGAATTGCTGTTGGTTTGAGATTGAGATTAGTACATTGGGTGATTTATTCTTTGTTGGAGGTGAGGAAGGGATTCCTTTGCTGGGAGGTAGATGCTGGATCGGAACTCACTTGGTTGTATCTCCTCCTGGATCTTCTTATTACATTAATAAAACTATTTGAGTTTCTTCTACATGCTTGTATATCAGTGATGTTTTGTTATATTTGCATGTTTAGCTTAATCTAATCCTAAGCTTTTTATGAATGTAAATCTATATCTTCATGTAGTTTCTCTCTTCTGTGATCTTGCAGGAATTTGGTGAAGCTGGGCCGGTAAGGGAGCAGGGAGCTGGGAACTATTGAAGAGAGGAGCGATTGGATCAACAAACTAGCGCAAGACACAGGTTAGTTTATCCTTCCTCTTCGTTTACATTTCATAAAGAAGAATACACAAGTAGTTTTCCTTGTTTGTTGCTGAGGCACTGTCACACCTTAGAGTGGGATAGGGGCGTTCTGAATAGATACTTTTCCCAACAACAAAATGGCGACTCCACTGGGGAATGTGTCTAGTTAGTTTATTTGTGTTTCTTTTGTTGTTTGCTTCATAAACACAGAAGTAGCAATCGAACTGCATTTGCCATTATCAAATGCAAAGTAGCTGCTACTTCAATCCACCCTTTGGATTTGTTTATGATTTGAACAGCTGATCCACAAATGCTCTAATTTCCCTTTGTGATAGTTCTTAGTCTTCCTTTAAATCATCCCTCTAATTGTACCTTACTGATAGCTTTTACTCGGCCAAAATCCATAGATTAAACTGCAAACCGTGACCCAAAACCCGGATAGAAGTCTCGTTTCTGCCCCAGCGCAGGCTCTGTGAAGAGGTTCTACATTTCAACGCAGGTCCGAGAGGGCTACCTGCGCTGCAATTCAGTTTCTCTGTGCAACAGGTGCGCTGATCAGCCCTTGCCCTGTGCAACTGAGGTTCTTTGCATCCTTGTGTTCAGTTTTATCTCTGATTGTTGCAGCCTGTTATCAGTGTGTGTACCTATCTGAAAACCCCTTTTCTCTGCCTTAATTCTGCCTCCTTTGTACAAAAATACTGTAGGTGTTCTTTGTGTCTTTGTTACATCATTTACAGTTTTCCATTGAAAAGTGAAATAGTCATACTGTCGTCCTTAGATTCAGATCTGTCGTAAGTGTCGATTCTGATCTTAGGAGAAAGTTTCTTTGCTGTTGACAGTTGATTATACTTTTTACTTTTGTTTTGGTTTGAATTTGTCTCTTTCTAGTGTTGAAATGAGTGTTTACTTCAAAATCATAAAGTGTCGTAATCTTCTCTACCTTTTTGATTTCGAAAAAGAAGCTTGTTTGTGTTTTTCACTTGAAAGAAAATTCAAATTTGTACATCAAATTTCTTTTTAGGCATCAATATTAAGAAAGTGAAAACAAATACATGCATTTGTGCATTTGCATATTGATAGTTTGTATGGTTTGATTTAGGAAAAAGTGCATTTACAGTGTGCTCTTTGCTCTTTGAGAAAAGATTGTGTCTTTTTTTCCCTTGTAGCTAGGATTTTCATTGTTGAAAGAGATAAATGCTTTCTTATCATCTTTAGATTGCATTTAGGAATTACATATACATCTCGTGGTGATCCAAAAAGGCAAACTTCTAAGAAAGATCAACCTAAAATAAATTGAATGAACTTAACAACGCTTTGTAACTTAACGCACAACATAGAGGTCTAGGCTAGAGACGTGTTCCGGCGTCGTAAAGCCTGGTAACTGTTGTCCTCACTGTTGGTTGGGTGATTCCTCCACTGTGAGACGATAAGTGCCAGTACGGATTGTGCTCCCACGTACCGTCGAGTATATATTGGGAGACCCCTATAGGCATAAAACCTTTATCCATAGGAAGCCATGTCGGCCGTCCCACTGATCGCAATGCACTGAACACAACATTCGGGAAGATTGACCGCCCGTACCTTAAAAAGTATTCTGCGATTTTGCGATTGGTTTGGCACACCCTCTACCTAGATCTCCAGAGCAATCCCTTTCATTCCTTTTTAGACTCCTTAATGGAAAAGGTCCATCTGAGCACTTGTCACTTCAGGCTTATTAAAAATCAAAGGAGACTAGAGTCATCTTTTTTTTTTTTCTCGACTCTTAAAAACTGAAAAAACAAGTTGTGTCTAAAGCGTCTAAAATTCATTTAATTCGGAAACATATTTCCCCTTTTGTATTTTAGTTGATCGAGTAATCCGCAATCGTGGAAGAAAGTCAATTGAAACCCCGTCGTTCGCGGAGGCTTACGAGTCAACCGTCTTTGTCTCCGGAATCGAAAACAGTATGGACAAAGCGAACTCATTTAACCGGTTTGAAATCTCCTATTAAGGTTAGAACAAGTGTTCCAACAACATTCGAGATTCTGGTTACTCCAAACATTTCTGGAAACCCTGCCTCTATAGAAGAAGTTCAACAGCCACAGAGGGATAGTGATACTGATCCTAGTCTGAAAGTAAACACTTGTGTTACTGAACCAGTTCCATCTGCAACCGGTTCAGAGAGTCTTGCTCTTCAAACATCTGTCGCTGTCGATTCAACCCCTTCTTCGGCACCAGAAATATTTTACGGACCTGACAGTCTTCCCCTTCCACCTGGTTTGATTGCGATAGAGGAAATTGTAGAAGATCCGCAAGCAAGTACTCCAACACACTTTGGAGTCGGGGTCACTCTATTTCCTTCTTCGTCAGAAGTTGGTTTACCACCAGCGGAAGTTCCTGTAGAATCACTAGGCAATCTTTTGGATAGACTCCAAATGTCTGAACAACCGTCAACATCTAGGACTGTGTCGACTGACACAAGGACAGCAGAACTCCTTGCCGTCACTCCAACAATGTTTGCCGACGTACCATCTGTCCCGACTAGCTCACAACCGCTAGAAGGAGTCCATCCAGGGGCTATTTCGACAGTATGGTCCGTTCCTGTTTGTTCCTCCGGAATAATATCCAGCAACTCTTATGTTGAGTCTCGAAAAATTGATCCATTTGGAGGTCAATTTGGGCAATCCAGTCCCCAAGGGCAGACAATCCCCTTGAGTTCCAGATTACCACCGTATGGGGGGCAGTATGCCCTTTCATTACCCCCTCCGGGAGGATATCCATACGGGAGTTCACAACAGTATTCAGGTTATACTGGAGTTACATCAAATGGTTGGGTACCTATACTACCCCAACAACCAAGGATTGTATATTCGATGCAACAATGTGTACCTGTGTCGAATATACCTACTACACCGGCTATTGTGACAGTGTCACAAGTTCAAACGCTGCATGTTGTATGTCAACCTCAGATTTCTCAGGTTGTAATGCAACAACCCCTTGACCCTGCGACTCAACCACAATCGCCAACTGGTGGGGCGACACAGGTCCAAACGGGTACAATTACCCCACACCTTGGTACAACGGTTAGTATAGCGCAACAGAACATGGCTTCACAACCGTGGCTGGTGCAATACCAACAACCACAATTCCAACAAGTATACCAAGGTTCTGAGCAGCAGATCTTTGCGAACAGTGGACAACCGTACATTCAAAATGGTAAAAATCAACCATTTTACAATGGTCATGTCCACCAACCGTATCAGTCATACCAGCATCAACTGCATTATGCTGGTATGCAAAGGCCAACTGCTCAGGCGATTCCATCGTATCCTGGGTATGCTTCACCTAACCTGAATCAACAATTACCATTCGTGGCAACTTTAGAGTTACCTGATTTACATCGGTTAACAAACGATCCAATTGCTTACGCCCCTTGGTTGCCAGCAATTCCGCATAAACTTCCATCAGATATTCCTAAATTTAATGGAAATCCGGGTGAAGATCCATCGAATCACGTGATGACATTTCATCTATGGTGTTGATCAAACACCCTAAATGATGATTCGATAAGGCTTCACCTTTTTCAGAGGACATTAACGGGTCCAGTGGCAAAATGGTATATTGAATTGCCTAGAGCTTCGTTCGACAACTTCAGTACCTTAGCCACGACTTTCTTAACCCATTTTCAATTACCAATAAGGTATGAAACGAGAACAGAACTCCTTACCAACTTCAAACAGACAATGGCCACTCACATATCTGATCATATACATGAGTGGCGACGTCGTCGTAGGATGGTAAAAATGTACGTTCCCGATCAGCTATTAGTTGAATGGTTTATCAAGTCGTTATTACCTTCCATCACGGAGGATGTGGCAAAGGGGGGAGTCATAACGGAAGAGCAAGTTATAGCTCGTGTGCAATGTTAGACTCCGTCTTATGTCAGTATGAGATTGATTCTTCTTCAAAACCCTGTTTTGAAGAAGAAATCATTAAATGTGTTGTTTTAGATTATGTAATTTATTCTCCAGCTCTTCAAAAGGCAACAACGACTTCAAGCTCCTAGCCCTGCACAAGCACAATTCAAAACATCATCAGCAATCAGAGGCAAAAAGCTATTTGGAGAAGTCTCACTGGAAATCCCGAACAAACTTCATTGTCACAGCTATTGAATTAAATGATTGTGTTAGCGCTGGGAATGCCCTGCTGTTTATTTATCAGAGGAATGTGATCCGAGATTTTAGGGCTGCTATGGTTGGGCCTCCAGACATTGTAGTTGCAACACCAGCTTGTATTGGGACATGTATTTCTACAAATATTCTTCAATCTTCATCTCTTGAGGAGTCACTTGCTACATTGGTTTTAGATGAGATCTTCTTTAAATCTCTGGTTCATTATATTCCACATCGTTGTCAGTGCATCCTAATGTCTGCAACTTCAAGATGTCGAGAAAATAAAAAGCTTGTGCTGCATAGTCCTGTAATGTTGACACTAACTGAAGTGGAGTATGATGGAGTTGTACCCAACAGTGTGCAGCAATTTTGGATTTCATGTGATGTGCATGACAAACTACTTTACATTCCTGCCCTTCTCAAACTGGAATTGGTTCAAAAGAAGGCTTTAATCGTTGTTAATTCTATTGATACGGGTTTCAGGTTGAAACTCTTCCTTGAACAGTTTGGGATCAAATCTGTTGTCTTGAATTCAGAGTTGCCACAAAACTCACGTCTCCACATGCTTGAGGAGTTCAACAGCTTCCTCCTTTATATTTTGCATATGGCTTTTCTAAGGTTCATCGCACTCTGTGGCATCCAAGGATCGTATATAATCTCTCTTGCGTTTATGATTATAATGGTTTGATTTGTTTT